>MU226206.1:371484-401885 GCA_018584345.1 Thuja plicata
AGGACGTGGAAAACTGTTTGCAGAGCAACTGAAACACAAAGACGCCAACTAAACTGGAAACAAAAATAAAACGCCAAACAAAGCGAAAAAGAGAAACAAAAGACTAGACGCTTTGTAAGAAGTAAAACGGAACAGGACCAAGGGATGACTGATCCCGCCACATATAACTTCTTGCAAAACCTCGACACCCTTAGGCCCCGTTTGTTTGGGGAATTGGAATTTGACTCAAAACCTTATTATCTCATAATAAGGTTTTGAGATTCTGGTTTTGCATTGTGGGAAGATAATTTGGACTGTTTGGTTGACTCGGAAGATGAAAAAGTTTTGGGAAGATGAGCCAATTTTGGGAACATGAGCCAATAAAGTAGAGCAATAAATTACCATAACCAGGTTTTCAAATGAATTCCACCTTTTAGTTGGAAGTTGCAAATCCTTGTTTTTTGTGTAAAATTGGAAGATCAAAAGTATATTATGGTTTTCACAGTTTCCAATGTAAGCAACCAAACTAAGGATTTGGAGTCAAAACCAGGTTTTCTCTCCCAAATTCCAATTCCACCCCTCAAACAAACGGGGCCTTAGAGAAAAACTCCTAGCAATCATTGAGAATTGCGTAGGGTTGCCCCAATTTTGGGGAATGCAAAATTGAGGACAACAGACTCGTAATTGAATGTTGTCATCAATGACAACGGGGAGATTGTTGAAATATGTGCAATACATTGTCATTGATGTCAACCTACCAATGTTGTCAACCTATAATTTTTGTACAAAGATTGCTTTGATGTAGTTGCTAAGGTAGAGAAATGGTTTTGGACCAGCAAGCTTGAGAGAGATGGTTTGACAAAGAAAAAGACATTTGATCGGCATGTTTGAGATGCAATCCGGAAGACCTTACAGTATGTTAAAGACAAATAAGCTATCAGGATGGGTCAGCATGGTTATGAAGTGGTCCGGATGTCCACAGCAGTATGCTTAATGACAAGAAGACATTCAGAAGCCCAAGCAGTTCGTTTCTTTTTTAATACCGAGCAGTTTGTTCAAGTCGTGATGAGGTCCGAAAGCATTGCAAGTATGAATTGCGTCTCATCCCTTGAGTACTTTGAATATCTTGAGGAATGCAATCATGTAGATTGAGTCTTGATTGTTTCAAGGAGTCAAGTGAACATTAGTTAAGCATTGCAAGATCTGGTCTTGCAGTTTTGGTTTCAAATTTGTAAATCATTAAGGAAGCTATATTCAAGTTTTCATACCTTGACATCTACAGAAAAATTTATGATTGATTGTTTCCCAAATAGCACTCAAAGGCAGAGTAAAGGTTCTCAAAAGCTCACAAGAATGCTCCACATTCCTCCAGATTGATAGATATGATGATGCGCTTTTGGGAACATTAAAATAAGGTCCAAGGTATATTCATTGCAAGTTTCAGATGATTTAGTGTACCATTTTGCAAAATCCCAAGTGAGGTTGAGCTACAATTATCCAGAATGCTCTATTTACATTAGTTCAATGTATTTTGTCCACTTGCACCAGCACATAATGATCACTTACTTCAGGAGAAGGTTGTACTAATACAATGAAAAGTCCACGTTGCTCATATCAGTCTTGGGCCAACAGTCTTGTTTGCTTCACTTGCGGTGTGTTGTTGATCATTTGAATCCACCCGAGAGGATGTGTTGTCATGTGTTTGGGCCCAGTTATGCTTTGGGTTGATCCGCAACTCATTTTTTTCCATGATACATGTGTTTGAAGCTGACTAATAATGTGTTATATGCTTTTGATCAAAAGCTATCTTGAGCCGACCTGATTGGTATTTTGAGTTGTTGCGAAGGATATTTATAGAAGATCAATTCATTTATGAATTGTGTAAGTTGAGTTAGTTGGAAAAACGTGCAAAAAAGGGAACTGCAACATCCACATATCACAGATGCATTGTACAACAGTTTATGATCATGTATTCCATTGATTGTAATTTGGGAGAAGTGATCTTCCTTTGGCATTGCCATAAAACATTTCTTCGGGGAGTAGTTGCTTCCTTGGGTTGCAGCCCTAAAACAATGTTGAAAATTTTGTTCATTTATTGTGAAACAACTCACGCTGGTTTTTTCCTCATTGGGTTTTCAACATAAAAATTATGTTGTCATAGTGTGGAATGATGCGGTGCGTACTTTGCTTTCAGTTCTTTTTTTTGGCAAATCTGTTTTGATGTTTAATCTGCAAAAGAAATTGATTGAGTCCAATTTATTTCCATTGTGTTGATCAAGAATAAGATAGCGTAAAAACAGGGACAGTACATTCCAATGTACCGAATTTTAAATATTATATATAGTCGTCCCCAACATTTTAGAAAAAAAATTGCCATCCCTAAAAACGCACGCTCCCCACCCCCATCAACTCTAAAAATCAATGAAACACTTTTTTGCGGTAAAAGATGGAAACGTGTTGGAATAGGTTCAGCATTAGTGGGAAGTTCCTAGAAGCAGCATAAAAAAGTCATTCATAGAAAACAATTCAGTAGTGTTATTCACCTTGACAGGCTAAATTATGAGCAATCTAATATTATCTTAAATGGGCGAGAATACAAATTATGTGACTAAACCTTACCCTTCAGAGAATCATTGTTGGTGTCTACTTCATGGGCATAAATTTGACATTCAAGGGAAGAAACATATTGTTGTCAAATTTAAAAGGTAAAATCATAAACAAAAAATTGATCTTAAAGAGTTAGATGGCATAAAATAGATAATCAATTACCACAATTATGTTAAGGCAAGACATCAAAAGAAACAAATAATAATGAGAATAATATGAATGTTGATGGTATCATCTATATTTTGTTTTTCATCCACTAGTGGGTTATGGATAAATAACCAACAATCATACCTGATGGCATAATTTCTCTTTCAGGAAGCTTTCACTTGGACTCTTTACTATTAAAAAGTCAAACCTCTATGCTTCTCTACATGGATCTTACCCCATGTATTTTCATCTTTGAAGGGAGTGACCATCAAATATATCAACCCTTCAACTTAAACCTATATTTTGTACCTTCATATAGCGACCATCAAGCCTGGTTAACTATACATCTAAACAACCATTCATGTTTTCAAGCTCATGACTTGAGTTATCTTTATAAATTACAGTACACATCTTTCTTGGATATTCCTTTTTCCAAATATAATACTTGAACTCAAAATGAATACCGTATTTTTGTAAGAGAGCATTGGTTCATCATATTATATCCTCTATTTAAGATACTCCAATAGACACAAGATCCTACCACACAAAACAAATAACTCCAAAATAACCACAGAAAAATGTCAAGTGATGTCTTTATTATTGATAGCAAGAAAAATCAATATTAATCCAGATTGATTCCCAAAGTAAAATGCATACTAGCCAACATAGGGATGATCATCTACATTTTCAAACAGGGCCACTTTATAGAATTTGAGAACTAACTAAACATACAAAATGGCCGGAAGCAGCTTATAGCCATTCCTATTCAGAAAACAGCTGCATCTCTAATCATCATGCCAAACATAAAAGATAGCAACAATGTCTATGAAGAGAAAACGTGGAACAAAAATCAAATAGGTCAAAAACGACAGAATGACAGGACTTTGGATAGCTATTAAAAACATGGGATATAAAGAGACATTTCTCAGAAGAAAATTTGTACAATTACATACAGCAAGTTATAAGTTTTGATGAAAAAATTGTTAAGAACAATTTGTGTTAATTGTCACAAGAAAGAATACTGCTTGGCAATTTTCCCTTGCAGGATTTTGATTTGTTTTGTGTGTATCTGTAATGTTCCGCTTTGACAGATTGGATATTATATATTATTTAATTTCCTAAAGATTAAAATATATCAAAAAGGGATATTAAAATTAATTGTTGATTATTGCCTTAAGCATTCAAAAGGTAAAATAAAATAATTAATTCAAAGCAGATTTACAAAAACAATTAATTGAAGTTGCTTAATTGGAGTAACCATGCAAAACTGAAATTGTTAATATTTAAAGGGTTTTGTGGATGGATCAAACACGGGTTGATTTATATCTATCTTCAATTGATTTGACAGATTTCCCAAATTTATCTTCTCAGGGTGCACCTGGGAAGTCCATTTTCAGCAGTGAAATATCTGCTCTAGGTGGAGGTGGAAGAATTGTTCAGATTCTTCATTTGGACTAATAACGGAGTTTGGCAAGATTTGGAGTCCACGAATATCAGACTAACTGTTAAAGGAGTCTTGCTCGTTGCATACTCCAATTTTTGCAGTCTATTATCAGGCCATATTCATATTAAATGGAGTTTGCCATTGATTAATATTTAATGCTAGCAAATTTATATTTTCTACTATTCCACTTGTGTTCTGTTTGATTTATCACTGCTCATTTCTGTGGAGGCGCAATATATATTTTATTCAGAATAAAGTTTGACTGCCCTAATAAGAATAATAGGCAATTGACTATCATTTATGGCGGGGCGATTACTCTATAGTTTGGGAGCAAGTGGTAATATGCAGCCAGAGCTACTTTTGTGATGCCATGTATTTATGTATGTTGGGAGACTAACAATTCACGAAAATGAAAAAAATAATATGACGAGCGATTAAATGGCATTTGGTGGTGCAAGTTAAAGTATTGATTGACCATTTTTTATATTGGGCAAATAAACATTTATATCATTTTATCAAGTCGTTGCAGTGGCATATGGCAATAGTTTTATGTGGACATCAAATTTAGTGGGGATTCTATCTTCATTTTCAGAGTGAAGGCTTCTGTGTCGACACTGAGTTGTTTTCCTTCATGGCATCTTCAAGATGTGGACTGGTTGTCACCCGATATCGGGAATACTACAGCCAAGAAAGCCATATTGTGATTGACTTTGAAATCAAGGTTCCATATACCGTGAATACTTTCTCTTCCTATGTGTGTTTGTTACTCCTTGACATGAGGTTTGAACTGGTGGAGGTGGCTCAACTGTACTCATTTACATGGGACTTCACTAAACTTATGGTGTGGATATCATCCCATCCTTGGTGTGGGATTATTACAACTGTCCTGGCAAAATTTCTCAAGGCATTCATTTCTGGTTGTAGTCAAAGGAGAGACACGGGGAATATTGGTATAACCAATTGCAATAGACAGTTTGGTGTACTGCACAGTCAACTGGCACTCAGGTACCTTCTTTCTTAGTGCAGCTGTGAAGGGAAAAGTAGTGGGTCCCCATTTAAATATTCATCTCTTCAAAAGATGTCAGCACCCAACGAAGGAAATTGTGAGCCGTTTCCTGAAGGTGAAATCTCAAAGGCTGGAGAGAATCTGGTAGTTATTGGAGGTGCTGCTCCAAGTCTGCAAGGGCTGGTTATTCAAGAACGGAAGGTCAGTCCTAACATTTATATAGATGAGACTTTGCTTCTGTAACTTGTATCATTGTCAGAAGAAAAAGAACTTTTTATATATTCCTGAGAGTTAAATGTTAACCAAACATTGCCATATTCTGATTTATATCTCAGAAACTTAAATCATCTCAGTTTGTGTTCATTTAAATTCTGCAATCAAATCCAACATCATTTCCTATACAAAATGTTAGAGGGATCAAGTTGCAGATTTTGAGTTTAGCAATAGCAGAGGTCTTTACAGTATTATTGTAAAGAACAACTTTATGTCTATTAACCTTTTGTTGGTAAGACATTTAGATATCCTATAGTCATCACGGTATCGCAAACCCTGAGAATTGACCTGGGTACATGGATTAAGTTAACCAAACAAAACACAAGAACAGATAATAATAAGTGTGATATTTTTCCTACAATTAAATTCACCCTCTCTCTATAAATAAAGCATTCACATGTACTAAAATACACTTGAGGATATGAGTTTTGCAAAAAATGTAATCAGGCTATGGTCACATGCTTTCATATAAAAATTTTAATGTAGTAAGAGTATCACCGCAACAAGTTCGATGAACTTCTGACAATGAAGAAGAAAGTAAATGGTTGACATGTTGTCCTGCATCATAAAGTCATCCAAAACAAAAACACGCCAGTATCAAAAATCACTTCTAAAAAAATGATTCTCATAAAGCTAAAATATAATATCTTTATCTTAAATATATATTAGAATAATGTAACAAATCTCAATGGCAATTAACAATCATGCATGTAAGTTCAATATTCCAAATAAGAACAAAATAAGGACTTACCACAAAAAAGGTAAAGCAAAACGAACCCATAGAAACATTGAAGGTGACTCATTCTACCCATTATATAGCATTAAGCTTGGCAAGTATCCATTTTGTAATTCAAATTAGAAAACTCTTAGCTATCAGATACAATATTAAGTTAGAACTCCCAACCTATTTAGGTAGCCTAAATGCAAGAGATTGATCAACTTGATAACAAAATTTGTTATGCCCTTAATTTCTTTAAGTGTGCATAGGATTATGATAGTCTTCTTAAGGCTACCTTAACACCTAAATAAATCATATGATCATTAATACAGTCTTATATAGGCAGTTAAGTCAGCCTGGATGACATTAGAGGCATAAGTAGGACATATAAAAGAGCTAGAGGTTAGTTTATGATCATGTTGTAAATTGTGTTCACATCAAAAATATTTAGAGGTTTGCCTCCTTGAAGTGGCTTATTATTCTCAAGTATTTGACGAATACTTCCTACTATATTTTTCCCTTGTGCAAGTTATTTGAAGGAATTAATACATAATTAGGGTTTCCACCAATTGTACTACCAAGGCGGCAAATCAATGAAAAAATATTTGAATTTTGGAATGTTGACTAGGGGTGCATTAATCAACCAAAAATATTGATTTGAAAGAATTTGAAGTCGTCTTGAGTAAGTAATTTTATTTTCAGGGTTTGTCATAAATTTGTTCTATATGCTGTAATTTGTGGAATTTTTCAAATTTAATTACATTTTGGAAGGCTTGAAAAGATTCATTAGGAGATCTACTCTAAATATTCAATTTACGGGAGAAAAAAATTGAAATCATCCAATCAGAGTTTGCTCATCAAAAAATTAGATTTTGTATGGTTAATCCTCATCATGCCAAGACCATAGACTAGAAATAGGGGCGAAAATTCCCACACACCAGAAAAGAGTCCTAACAAAGAAAATGTAAACATAGAATTTACATCAATTGGGGTTTTGCTTGTACTTGTAACTCCCTCTCCATTGGAAGACATAGTAAACTATTTGGAAGTAGGCATGCACAATATGCAAAATGAATTGGAGTAAGGCATACACAACATATGAAGAGAACCAAAAGAAGGTATAGCTAGCATTAAGTCTGCAATGATGATCTAATAAAAAAGCAGTGTATTGTATCCAAATATCAATCCAGCGAAATCATTCATTCTCACAAACAAAGGAACAAATCCAAAACTAACTCAATGAAGGTGGATGATCAGCAAAAGCCAATCCTGATCCAAATGCTAGTACTAAGACAAGATCTCAAAAAAGTTGATGCCAAGGGTTCACTAACATAGATAAATCAGATGAAGAATTCTTTTTAATGTGCATCACATTCAAATGCACAAAAAGTGACAATTACTTTATTATATTTATGTTAGAATGTTTGTCATTGATGTCAAGTACTGTTTCACATGCAGAGTTCAGCAATACATACCTGTGCAAATCACGTCATCAGATTTGTTCTATGATATATTGGACAATATCGGACAAAGTTCTATGCAGTTTGAAGACGTAATAAACAGTGGTTTCAGTCATCTACAACACAAACATACTTCTCAGACTTCACAGTGATTTCACAGTCATATACAACGCAAATGTACTTCTCAGATATTCACAGAGTGCTTCACTCTAGTAATTGATCTCAGTACATGAACGATCCTTCAGATTTATAATAACACTGTTTTGTTTTTGGCCTGCACGATATGTAAAGTTCAGAAGACGGAAAATCAAATTTAAACTTCGTTTATTTCAAAGATTAAAATCGAATATGCTATTGTCTTTGATACCTTCGCCGCAAGTGATGTCTTCGATACATTCGCTGCAAATAAGTTTGATTTACAATAATTGCACAGGAATATTGTATTTATCTAATTTCGCCTCCATGCTCTTTGTATCCGATTGCCTATATCAGAGACAGGCAGAGTATTTTGAACAGATTATTTGATTGCAATATTTGACCTTATTAAAAAAAATTCATCTGTTTTGGAAGTTGTATTGGATCTTTCGAGAAACTAAGTTTTGTTTAGTTAAAACCACGGCGGTAACTACTAAAGCAGTTGAAACCGACTTCAACTGTTTAACTGATCAGTAATTTCTATTTAAACAAGTCTGAAGCTTCAAAATTAGTGTGTGAAGGTGTCAATGATATAGAGAGAAAAGGAAATAGTTGTGAGTATGCAAAGAAGTCTAAGTATGCGGCATCGATAAGTAATAGAAGGCCAAATGCATAGCACAGGGTGATGTATGAGATTGCTGATGTGAAGATTGAAGAAAAATCAGTAAGTTAGAAAGTGCTGTGGTGGGCAATCTGCAGTAAAAAGGCAAGTACTGTAAGTGAATTTTCAAAGACAATAATTTGAAGTGTAAATTAGATCAGTCATTTTTATATAGTGTGATATCATAATATTATTGGCTTGAGTCTGTGTTAACAGGAAATCTAAAGCAGGCTATCAGTTCTCAGATTTTTAATACTTTGTTTGCAGATCACTAAATTTATCAAGTATAAAAGTTGTTCAAAGATATCTGAAGATTGTATTATTGGTAACAATTTGCTTCTACATCCTTTTCAATGCTGTTAATTATATTTCAGATCTGAGAACAGTAACAGTTCTTTTGATTTGTAACATTCTTATGGTTGGTGCCTTAAGAATGCTGGGTTGGTGCTCAGGTTGTTAAGTCGTGAGTTTGAAAGAGTCGGTGCTCTAATAAGGAATTTGGTCATTCCTTGGGGTTGGTGTCCTAAAACTTTGTAAACATTTTTTATCTGTGAGGCTGGATTAAGACAGTAGATCCTAGCAGCATTTCTCGCCATGGCTTTTCCCATCCTGCATTTCCACATATCTCTAGTGCATTGGTGTCATTGTGTGATTGCATGCCTTTCAGATTTCAGTTTAAAGTTTTTGAGTTCATCAAAAGATTTAATTGCTTTAGGCATCAAAATTTTACATCTTACACTGATTCACCCCCCGCCCTCAGTAGAAGAAATGTGTTCTACAATTTAGAGCCACAGCAATTCATTTAGTATAGATGGTAATGTGCACAAAGGAATAAAAAGGCACTCATCAAAACATGGCAATGACTTCTTTATAGCTATAACGAACACAATTCATTTGGTAGATGGATTTGTGCACAAAGGAAGAAAAAGGCTCTCACCACCACATACTTTTTATTAAGGAGCTACAGTCAAACTATAGCAAATAGTATACCAAACAACTACTTCAGCCAACTACCTAAACTACAACAAATAGGATCAAACAAGGATTATATTCAACAATTTTAAAACATTTCCCTGACAGTAGATACAATTACAGAGGTGAATTTGAATGACTTATTTCTATGTGATCTGTAATGTTCCCACTTTTATTAAAGTGACTTAATTAAATTAATTAATTAAGTGGTCCCAAAATTTAAATAATATTATAAAGGATTACTTTAATTTAGTTTTAAAATAAAAGGGGGCCAAAATAATTAATAAAGTATGTCGGCCTATTTGTAAACCTTCAGGAAACTTCCTGAAGCTCTTTATAAGGTTATGGTTGGCATTGTAGGAAGTGGTAGTGGAGTTATCTTTTCTTGTGTATTTGCGATTCCAATTGGAATTGAATCCTTGTCACAGTTTTGGAGGTATAAGACCCTCCCTAGTCTGTAATTGAAGTTTCGGTGGTTAGCAGCCACCCCTAGTTTGTCGTTGGAGATATTGATTCAGATATTTCACTTGTGCATGATTGTTCAACTTTGTGAAGTCTTCACTTGAAGACAATCTGATGTAATCTGAGATATATAATCTGAAAATACAAATTCTCTGTTCTTAGTGATTCATTCTGGTTGATGGTGTGAGTTCTTTGTTAACAATTTATTCATCAACAATAATACATTATCAATTAAGAGTGTCAAAGGGTGCCGAAAAAGTCGAAGGGTGTTGAGTGCCAAAGGGCTTGTGCATGATTTTTCAACTTTGTGAAGCCTTCACTTGAAGACAATATGATGTAATCTGAGATATATAATCTGAAAATACAAATTCTCTGTTCTGAGTGATTCATTCTGGTTGATGGTGTGAGCTCTTTGTTAACACTTTATTCATCAACAATAATACATTATCAATTAAGAGTGTCGAAGGGTGCCAAAAAAGTCGAAGGGTGTCGAGTGCCAAAGGGTGTCGAGTGCCAAAGGGTGGCGTGTCGAAGGGTGTCGAGTACCAAAGGGTGCCAAGTGTTGAAGGGTGTCGTGTGTCGAAGAGTGCTGCAGGTCGAAGGGGGTCGAAGGATGCCAAGTACTAAAGGGTGTCGAGTGTCGTCGAGCATATCACCTGTGTTGTCGTCGGTCACACTACCCGCATTACCGTCAAGAACATCAATCGCGTTGCCGTCGGGTACTTGCCCTCAGGTACATTGTCGTCGAGTATTTGCCCTTGGATACATTGTCGTCGGGTATTTTCCCTCAGGAACATTATCGTCAGGTACTTACCCTCGACTACATTATCGTCAAGTACATTGTTGTCGGGTATTTTTCGTAGAGTGACTTCCATCGTTTGGTACATTACAATGGTATCAGAGCCGGTGGTCTTGCCAGTCTGTAGGGAAATTCAAATCGAATCATGGCACCCAGTGATGGAATGGAAGATGCATGTGTGGATATGACAGTCTTGTTGAGGGAGTTAAAAAGAAGTCAGCAACAACTCCGCCAGACCCTAGCAAGAGGGCAACAGAAGATTGGCAACACTCTCAAGTGCTTGGCAAATGGAAAAACGAAGGGCAATATGTCACGCACACATCAAACCAATACAAGACCGACAATGTCGACTTTCCCTCCAAAGCACCAACAACAACCCTCTTTGCCTGAGTCCCTAAGGGCCGTTTGTTTGTTGGAAGATAGCTGGAATTTGAAAACAGGAAGATGTATTTTTGTACGGCCAAATTCCCATTTTGGTCCAAAATGAGAATTTGGCAAATTCCACAAAAAAGGTGGANGGCCAAATTCTCATTTTGGACCAAAATGGGAATTTGGCCGTACAAAAATACATCTTCCCGTTTTCAAATTCCAGCCATCTTCCAACAAACAAACGGGCCCTAAAGCAATTCAAGCCAAATTGGATTGATGGTGGATGGCGAACAGAACAGACATATCTCTCAAGGACTACATAGACCTGTGAATGAAGTATCCATCCTCTAAGGGCAATAGATTTGTATTGGTCATACACATCGCCAATGTGTATTAGTTAATATAATACCGATTTCTATCGGTTATACACATCACCGATGTGTATCGGTCAATATAATAATAAGTTGAATTTACTTACCGATCGGATACTAAGGCTGCGATATATGTTATCGGGCAGCATATTATGGTTGAATTGTATGTGATCGGGTGCCTTGTATTATCGGGTGCCCCTTCAATATGCATTTGTTTAATTTGCTAATATGAATTAGTACCATCGGTTACTAACAACAAAGGGCGTTGTGAAGAGACATGATAATATAGAGTCATGTCTCCTTAAGGAGACATGCATCTATACTATCATGTCTCCTATATTTATATTCATTGGTTGATTAAATAAAAGATAAGCATATACAGCAATTGAATGCAAGTCTTATACATATTCAATCAGCAAGTAATTCTGGAAAATTTTCTATCAGCATTTGTTTTATAATACTTCCATATTTCTATTTGTTATAAACCGTATCACTTTAACAGTTTTGCATGATTTTTTCCACAAAACTTGTGTTTTTTTGTAATAAGGTTTTGCTTGATTTTCTCCCCAAAAATCATGCCTGGGTTTTTTCAATTTTCTCCTCAAATATCATGTCATGGTTTTTACAATTTTCTTCCCAAAAATTGTGTCTAGGTTTTTTCGACTTTGTCCTCAAAAATTGTGCTTGGGCCTTTTCAATTTTCTCCTCAAAAATTGTGTCTGGGTTTTCTTTATTTTTTCCAAAAGAAGAATCATTGGAGGGTTTGGTGATTTTCTACAAAAAAAAAATGTAGTTTCTTGCAATCTATTTTGAGTCATAGTACTCATCTCCAAAAGTTTTTAACGATTTTTTTAATAGAATCATGGTTGTTTTTCTCAAGCAGTCCCGGTTTGACGATTTTCTCCTCAGTGCCTCTGGCCATAGGGAGGGACAGTTTTGTTTCCCAACATCAGCTTGGAAGGACTTGTCGTTATCTTGGTCGACTCCAGAAGTTTTGCAAAATTAGGGAGTCTTAGCAGCATGCTCATGTCACAAAGCACTCTGAAGAGAAGTGGGCAGCAATCTATGCATTCATGACCAAAAGACCTGCTATAGATTGTTTTCTGTGGGGTAGTTAAAACGATGATTATTACAAGAGGGTATTAAAATATTGTAATATTTCAATAATGGTCATCTTAGTTGGTTTAGGAAGTTTCATTTTCTGCATTTTGTTATTGACTATTTCGTTTAGAAACATCCTCTTGTAATCTATTATAAATACAGCCTATCATCTCTATTGTATATATCAAATTATAATAACATATTCTTGTGCTAAAAAACTAGGAAAATTTGGCTCCAGGATTGCCAATGTGGAGCCACCTACTCAGAAGAATGCCCCCTTAATTTGGCTAATTCTTGTACTAACAAACTTGAAAATTTGGCCCTGGGACCACCGATGTCGAGCTACCTACTCAAAAAGGAATTGATTACTTACCCAATTCATGATAGTGTGTGTAAAAATATTCCCTAAAGGTTGTCTACAGTTCTCCAATTCAATTCCATTTGGGAGCTCTGTGATTCTTATTTTTGCTATTGATTATCCTCAAAATAAGGAATTTAGGGTACTTTATTCTTATTTTTGCATTGATGTCTCTACCTCGGCTCTGACACCAATAATTGCAGAAAGTACCTTAGGAGCCAACTTGAATTTTCACTTTAGGAAAATGGTTCGATTTTGGCTAAGTTTTGATAACCTCATTAGGTCCTCACACTAGTTTTGAAACCTATTATTCTTTCAACCTTGTCTTTATTTTTCAACTTTACTCAAAAACCAGCTACCAACTCCGTTGTGAGAACCTTGTCCATAGACGAATAGGTTATCACAACTCGAAACCATCTTTGCTTAAAACTTTCACTTTCTCATCTGCTTTCTCTCTCTTTTGTGTTTGTTCTTTACTTGGCTCTATGTCAGTCATGAGAGCCTGACAAGGTTGTGAGAACCTTCTCGACTCCAACCATAGGTTTTGAAACCCCTTACATTTACCACTTTTGTTTTTCCTATATGTCTTCAGGAGATTACCTTTTGGGAAAATGGTCGGATGTGAGAACCCTAGCAGACTTTAACAAGGTTGTCACAACCTATCTATTTCCACCCAACTTTAGATAGCTTGACTCCTTTGAAAAAGACAAGGAAATGTAAGGCTAGCTCCAAATGAGTTGTGGAAACCCTGTCGAAGAATACTAATAGGAAAGGTTGATGTAGACTTTTGTTTCAACAGAGGAAAAGAAAATGAAAGAACTTTGTTGGGCCCAGAACAGTTACGAAAACCCTGCCGAAGTCCAACAACAATTCTGAAACCAAGAGTAAAGTCTGACAACCCTCAAAATGGTGAAGTGTTGGGTTTCAAAGACAAGATCACACCATCTTGAGATACTTGAAAGCATCAGGACACAAAACCTAGCCATAATGCATGGGTAACAACAATTTTGAACATGGGGTGAAGAACCATGGCAACAATTCAGAATACTGGTTTTGGTGGTGAAAGATCCCCCTAATTGGTTGGTTCTCATAGTTAGAGGTTTTCAGAATTCTTGAAGCTTTCATGTGGTTTGTGGTTTGGTGGTTTTGGGTTTGGAGTGATCAAGTATTTAACAGTATTTTGATGTGGGTTTGTGGTATTCGGTGTGCAGTGTGGCTTTCTACTATGTGGTGTGAGTTTGGAAGTGATTTGAGTTGTTTCTATGTGCAGGTGTGAGTTTTCTTGTTTCTGGAAATATGTTTATTTGACAGACTGAATTCATATTTTGCTCATATCTTCTTAAGGCATATTTACTTCTAGGTATTGATTTATACCTTTTTCCTACCTTGGGTTATTTGTTTTGAGAGGTTATTTGCAGCCATTGGTAAAAATTTGAATTTTCGAAGACAAATCGCCCATTAAGGAGTCTGTAACGTTTTTCCCCAGCTGATTTTTCAGACTGATTCAAAAATCAGACTTTCCCAACAACTGAAATCTGTAGATCTTTTTTGGTACACCTAAATATCTGCAAATTGTGGCATCATTATAAGGGGTAATTGCCAGTATAGTTAAAGAAGCTAATTGTATTTGGTTTGGCACTTGCATGTGCCCTTTCTTGAGTAGTTGGAGTGATTTTTCTGCCCTTATTATGGCCTGATTTATTATCAGAAATTCTGATTTCAGTTGCTTATCTCTTTTGATATTGCTATTGGGCTAACATGTGCTTATTGAGTTGAAAGTACATTTCTTTAAAATGCATTAATGTGTCCTATGTTGACATAAGAATGTTAGAGAGCGATGGTCCAGCCCCCTCATATTATTACTGGAATTCAGCCCTTGTTATTTCTATGCAATATACTAACTGAGTGGTAAAGGTGCTGCCCCAACTTCATTTACTTGCTCTTTTATTTTCTATGTTATTGTAGTGACAGAGTGGTGATGGTTCAAAACTCCACTTCCTCAAGTTGGTTATAGATACCATTGCATATGTTAGGTTATTATCATGCATGTTATCTGAAGCTAACAATCAGCAGGCTACTATTCATTATATTGAATATTGTATCTTCATAGTTTTAAATAAATCAGGGGTGGTTATTACAGTAAACCAAACACCATGGAAGGATTTGTCCATGGTCTTCATCCTAGGATTACCACAAAGATCAATAGGTTCAAACTCAATTTTTGTGGTTGTTAACAGGTTTCAGAGATGGTGTAGTTCATTTCCTACAAGCAAAGGAATGATGCCATAAATGTGGGGAATTTGTTCTTTAATGAAGTGTTGTGTGATTTTCTGCAGTGTGTTACCTCAGACAAGAACACGATGTCCTCAACCATGTCTAGCAAACATTAAGGAAGAACTTGGACACATTAAATCTCAACACATCATCTGCAAACAAAATGCAAAAGATTGTCAATAGGAACATTGGCAACATTGCGACATGTTCCATGGAAGATATGCCTATGCAATGGGACTCCATGCTCGCACAAGCAGAATTTGCATACAACAATTTAATCAACAAGCAGACTAGTATAACACCATTTTAGATGGTGGATGGGTTATTGTCGAGAGGGGTCAAGGTTGAAGAAAGAAGGTGCCTCAACACAGACGCTGAAGAGTATGTGCAATACATGCAAGAGATACATGCAGAAGTCAAGAAGTAATTGGAGGTGAGAAGTGCCAAATATAAGGCACAAAAGGTTGCACATCAGAAGAAGTCTTACTCAAAAGCAGAGTTACTCATTGTGCAAACCTAATGAAAACTGACCTACATAAATCCTCTGGGAATGAGTATCAAATCAAGTTTTCAAAAGGAATAAGTATATCCCCAATTTTCAATTTGTCTGATCTTTGTCTTTGTCCTTGGCAAGAAGATTCTGTTGATGCAAAAGTACAGCCATGGGGCAGCATTGATTGAAGTAGGTGAATACCAAAATTGTTATGAGATTAAATAGTACAAAATATTCGTGAAAGCACATCAGAAAGAAGACCCCACAAAGGAGTACAAAAGATATCTAATTTGCCTGCAGTTTGCATCATACAACCAGCAACGTAAATGTGGTACATTGATAAATGCACCATACACACATAGGAGTGTGTGCCACACAAATCTCTCTCAATATCCATAATTCATTATTCTAACAACTCCCAACACCAAGGAGGAATTATTTTTCAAGATACTATAACACATTGATATTGTAATTGGAAAATTTACAGGCATGATTAAAATTTCAATATAAATAGACAAAAGCAAACATCACAAAAGCTAAACAACAAAACTTAGTTCAGACACAAAAAGCTTGTGCACAAACAGTCCAATTAGTGTGTAACTAGAGAAATCAGAGAGAAAATGATAAGATCACAAATACACCAAGAAATGGACATTGTTTAGAGTAATTTCTAAAACCACTTCAAATGTGTGAATAAATTATTTCTCACCTGTAAGAGTCTTGGATACCATTCCCGGAGCTTACTCAAGGCGGAATCAATATCACCACTCCGAATAAGCTTAGATCAGTCAAAGGCAATAAAACAGGTTAAAGTGGGGAAAAATAATTATTGCATTGGAAAAACATTTAACAGAAGACTAAAAATACAATCTCCATAAGTTTCTCAAGAACATATTCTACATATATTGTTGATAAAGTAAAGCAGTACCATTTGTAAGGCACGAGCATGTACAAACAGAATAATCATAACATTCAAAGTTAAAAGATGGTCAGCAAGCATATATGTTTATTGAATTCAAATTCAAAGGTCTCTCAAATCCATAGAAAATAATTTAAAGTTTTAACAGGTGAAAATTAGTAACAGTGACTAAGACTCAATAATATAGTATAAAAGGACACATACATATAAATAAAAAGCAACTAAAACTCCAACTTGATTTGTTATTGAGAATATCCTTGTCATAACTAAATATAGACCACGATAATAAAAAAACCTTCTGGAAATATAATAATATAAAAGAAACCATTAACATTTCAGATCACCCTATGTGATCCATAATCAGAATCAAAACAAGTATCACATAGGGTTATCTGAAATGTAAGAGATTTCATTAATTCATATCACAGGTCTATCCAGAAGCATTTTGATTATTTTTATGCACAATGGAAGCCTTAAAAATCTACTTACACCACAAAGTTATCCCACTGTTCTAACTTCTTAAGCATACTCAATGTACTTCTGACATTACAAATGGTTTGCATTCAATATATAAAATGATTAGAATCCATCCCTTGCATATAATCATAAGGCGAAAGAAAGAACACTAACACATATGTATACCTTTCGTAATAACTTGCGTTGTTCTAATGCATAGATCTCTTCATTTAAAGACTCGTTATTCATTTCTTGGGGCGAAAATATTACTCGAGGAAATGTGTTTCCACTTGCTGTATCAAAGGATTTAAGCGTGTCTTGATATCCATAATGCATCAAATAAGACCGAACAATTCTGCCAGCATACAGAAGAGATGAATACTAGTGGAAGTCAAATGGAACTTGCTATTAACACACTAAAATTCAATTATGTACTATTCAAAACTAAGGTTTAAAATGCCATAGGCCTGAAACTAACTTAAATTACTCAAGTACTGTCCATTTAACATCTACATCATAATACACTTACAATTTTACTATCTAATCAAAAAACTGTAAATCATCATGAGGTGCTTGGAAAGAGAAAATTTTACATGAACATACAAAATATTCTGATTTATTCAGAGAAGTCCAGACTGATCTGTCTAGTTAATCTTAAAAAGCCTACCAGATGAAGAAAAGAAGCCCTAATATTCAATCCCCTAACCAACCCGAAATCCCACAAGTGAGAAAGTTGTCTAAGCATATCTAATGAAAATAAGATGAATATATCAGAGCGCTTGTTATTATGAGTACATTTCCTTCTGCTTTTCCTTCTACTGAGTAGTATTTTAAACTCTAATTCTCCTCCAAAAGCCAACCATTGAAGCAAAATGAGCAATGCTTGTATTGTTCAAGGAAAGAACCGCAATGACATTACTTAAAGATTGTCTCGAACAAATCCCACATAGTAGGATTGAACCTAAAACCCACCTACTATTGTGCTGTATTGGTAATGGAATCCAGATGCACACAACAAACACAACATATTTACTCTTCCGCAACTCTCACCAATAGAGAAGCCTCAGCCCTTCAAACAAGAATAGCAAGAACCATTGACAAATTCTATACAAGCTATGAAAACACAATATACATAACTACAATAGAAAGTAACATGCAATGCCAAAAGGAAGCATATCTCAGAGGTCATAAAATTATCACAAAACAGATCCAAAAAACTTTACAAACTATTTCCATAAAAGAAACCTAATGGAGTCAACCTCATTTTTTACCAGTCCCAATATCCCCAACTGATTTAAGCATATGTGGGAAAGAAATTATACTTATATTTTAGTACCCATATACTTTTATATGGTTCAACAGCAACCATCTATCACCCCATCTATTAAACCCGATAATCTCTCCATTTCATTGTTAAGCAAACAATATGACTGTAGAGACAAGAAAATCAGCATCCTACACTTTGGCTAGTAATTTAGTTGAAAAAGGCTTACGCTCAGATACCCAAATGAAATATATACAAATAAAGATCTCAGGACAAGGTGGTTAAATTTGGCAAATAAAAAGCTATATGAATTGGCAACCATATTTTGTTGGAACCTTCAGGTTTTCTCTCAAATTTCCTGAAAAATCATAAACAATGTTTAAAAAGGAAAGATTACATAAGAAAGTCTGAAAAGAAGTTTCCAAAGCCTGCAATTTATATTCCAAACTAATAAAATGAAAATGAAATAAATCTCTGAAACGCCATAGAAACTTTATTTTACTACGTTATCTGTGATAGCCCATAATGGCACAAGAAAACCTTTGCCAAACTTACAAAATTAAGAAAATAAATTTTACACGCAAAACTTCTAAATTCTAACATTTTACTTTTCATTACTAGTCACAAAAAGATGAAAAATTGCTGACTCTTTTTACCAGGTACTGAAAATCTGCTCGAGAATGAATGCCCATTGTTTGAGGGAACTGGAGCTGTATTGATACAAGCTGTTTCTCAAGAACCATTAATGTAGATATGACTGAATACGGCATTAATAAAAACAAAAAATTCACACACACGTGGGCTGCACACACATATAACAAAATTTTATTTATTACTAAATATTAAATTATTCTTGTAAAACAATAGAGCTTTGTCAGAGGAAAAATATCGACAACGGATATATGTTGTTAGCATTGTAGAGATATGGTTTTTTTATAAATAAGTTATTCTCATGCTATAACTCTACAATGCTAAATTCAAAAAACCATCAACAACAACTAAAAATCTATGCAACACTAACACATAAATCCACTGTAGATATTATCGATATGACACAGCTACATTTATTTATTAAGAAAATGCTTTCTTATATTAACATAATAATGTATTGTTTCTATTGATTATCTCTAGTGAGTTTAGTTTTATTAGTTAGTTTCTATTTCTGTATTCAATTAACGATTGTTTCGTTTAGAAACATCATCTTGTACTTTTTTATTTAAGGAGACTTCATCTCCATTGTTTAATATCAAACTATCAAGTTTTATAACATGGTATCAGAGCGGGTTTGGGTCTAACTCCCTCACAGGAAGCCCAGGATTATGTGGGTTGCATGTCCTTGCATGTTCTTGCATGTTGCATGCATGTGTTGTTTTCCGCACAAAATGTTTTCTTGTTTTACCGCACGAAGAAGTTTGGTCGTTTTCTAAGGTATTTTACAATGCAAAGTCTGGTGTTTTGTCGCATGAAGGTTTCTATAATGGATTTTTTTTTGCCACAGTTGTGACTTGTCTTCTACAATGCAGGGGTTTCGCATGATTTTGTCCTAAAGATCATGGTCTTTTGGATTAATAATTTTGTCCCTTAAAAAAATTACTGTAGGTTTTCTAATTTTTATCCTTAAAAAATTAGTGGGTGGATTTTCATAAATTTTTCCCTTAAAAATATTATGGGTGGTTTTTCATAATTTTTCCCTTGAAAAATTCTAGGAGGGTTTTCTTAATTTTTTCCTTCAAAAATTCTGGGAGGGTTTTATAATTTTTGCCCATAAAATATTATTGTGGGTTTTTTATGATTTCTTGCCCCAAAAATCGTTTTGTACTAGGGTTTTACTATTTTTTCCTCAAATACGAAATTTTGTATGCTGATCTGTGTTTTGGATTTTGTGCCAATTACACAATGATGTTTCAGTGTCCAATTTTGATCAATTTTTCTCCTCAAAAATCATGTTTTTTTTCAATTTTATCCTCAAATATCATTTCTGGGCTTTTTTTCTGAAAAAATCATGATTGGTGTTGCTAGTCTCAGAATTTTCCGATTCTTTCCGAAAAAAAAAAAATAGAGGATTTTGGCGATTTCTTCCACAAAAAGCATGGTTTCTGGCAACTGTTTTGGATCGCACCTAGAGTTGCTAGGACAACAATTTGTACAAGGGTTTGTCAAATTTTCCTCAAAATCATGGTTCCAATTTCATCTCGGTGTCTCTGGCTACAGGGAGTGATACCTTTGTTTTCCAACATTAGGTTGGATAGTTCGTGGTTATCTTGGTCATTTCTAGAAGTTCTACAAATTTAGAGAGGGTCTTAGCTGCAAGCTCACGTCGTAGAGTGTTCTGATGTGAACGGGGCAACCTTCTATGCATCCATGACCAAAAGACCTACAGATTGTCTTTTGTAGGTTACTTAGTACGATGACCATTAAGTGAGGGTATTAATATAATAATGTAATGTCTCTAATGGTCATCTTGAGTGAGTTTAGTTTTATTAGTTAGTTTCTACTTTTGTATTAAGGTAATGATTGCTTCCTTTAGAAAAATCCTCTCGTACTTTTCTATTTAAGGAGACTTCATCTCTATTGTTCAATATCAAACTATCAAGTTTTATAACATCTTAGATGTGATTATAGGAATATCTTATTGAATGTTAATGCTATTGTTGGATAAAGTGCCCAATTTTGAATTAGAAATGTGGTCCGCAATTGGCTTGTATAGGATATGGCAGAAGCATAGTTGCAATAAGATTTTATACAGCAATACAAAGAAAAGAAAGAAGGCGTAGAAAAGCCATGTTTCTTCTTCAACTGCAAAGGTCTTTCTGAAATACATCAATGCAAAGTTTCTCTCAAAGATTTTAGAGAAAGTTGTGCAAGATATCATGTTTTTTGTAAGAATTTGCCGAAGGCAAAGAATGAAAATGCCAAGATCTAGAAGCTCAATTGATAGCACAAGAGAGATAAAATAATCTGATCAGTTGATTGATTAAATAATGATCAAATGATAATGGATAAATACAATGTAGGAGTGCCTAAATATATAGGCAATGCAATAAGATGACATTATAAGGAGATGATAAGCTATCGACCACACTAAGTGGAATCACATGTCCACCAAAGGTAGATCATCCTCCATTGTACAATGAAGTATGTGCAAACATGTGCAACAATGAGAGGATGATAATGTGATAAGAGCACTAAAGGTGGATCTCACACATAAAGTGTAATGAGATAACAACTATCACCACCTAAAGTGGAATTTCTCCTACACCATGTGCTAAAATGAGATGCAAACTCCTATGTGTCTACATGACAACTAATATGTAAATGCATTATCCTAACTAAGCTTAAGTAAAGTGTAATTAGGAATATTTAATTACAGCAACACCCCCCCCCCCCCTAAGTGAAACTTAGGGGAATGCACTTAAACTCACAATGCTAGATGACAATGCAAGATGGTTCCNGTAATTAGGAATATTTAATTACAGCAACCCCCCCCCCCCCCCTAAGTGAAACTTAGGGGAATGCACTTAAACTCACAATGCTAGATGACAATGCAAGATGGTTCCTGGCTATTAGGCCATGTTAGGTTCCCATGTACAATATGGAATTGCAAATGCAATGCAATCTGTCATAAAGCGGAGAAAGAGAGAAAACCTCATGTGAAAAACCCTCCCCAAAAAAGAGAGATGAATACATAAAAGAACTCTAAAAGAAGTATGAGAAGGACAAAACCCCATGTGAGGAAAAATCCCCCCCATAAGAGAGAAGAAGTGGAAGAGAGACCAAGTAGCCCCCCCTCAATGTAGAATGAACACCAATAGTAGATGCTCCAGGCTCGATGTAGAAACTGCTCCATGAATGTTGAACAACATTCCTCCCCTTAGGAAGAAACAAAACCAAAGGTGCATGTATGAAGCCTCCCTAATCTGTAGGAAGAAACCTCAAAATATATGGAATCTCTGAAACCTGCTCAAGTGTCCCCGTGTCAATCCTAAAAGGTGCCCCTTCCAAATCAGGTGTACTAGACCACACTGCTGAAAAAGACATGTCAAGGTCGAATGAGGATGAATATAGAACATATGTCAAAGACTCAAGTGTCTCCTATGAAGATAAAGAGACCTCCTCCAACTGTTGTACCAAAGGATCCACAACCATGTCAACCTGTGAAGGACGATCATGTAGAGAATGAAGATAAGGGTCAGAGTGTTCCCTCGCAACAACTGAAGAAGGATCATCTTCATTAAAGAGAGATGAATGTCATCAATAATCTCTCCCAAATCTGAAATGTGAGGCTCCACAAACAAACCTACAATATTTGTTAAGCAGTCATCCCATGAAGCTCTATCTGGAAGACAATGTATACCCTGTTGCACTGAATCACAAGAATCCATGGTTGTAGGAATGCAAGCATCATCAAGAGCAATAGTAGAAGTAGTCTCAATATGAGGAGATGGAATGGACGGCTCAAGAACTTGATCACGTGTAAGAATACCCAAGTTCAAGTAGCCAAAATTCTCCTCAAAATCTGAATCATCAGTGAAAGTGAGATCATATGTTGAAGAATCATTGTCATCAAGAGGAACAAAATCTGCAAAGGAGTACAACTGAGATGATCGATTAACCATCCCAGTAGCAATAACCTCTCCACTCTCCAAGTCCTAGATGAAAATTGAATCAGGTGTAAATTCCACGGTCTTCTTTGAAGCACCATTTGTGATTTGATAGATAGAAAGAAGGTTATTGGTCAAGTGTGGAACACACAACACATCATTGAAGTGTCCGTCCCCAACATCAATACTTCCTTTCCCAATCACATTCATGTAAGTGTGATTTCCCATCAAAATAGGTGGAGCTTTGCACAACTCAAATGATGAAAACATGGACTATGAAGAAACCATATGATGAGAAGCCCCTGAATCAATCCATCTCCTTGAATCGTGACATGAAGAAGCAAATAAAGCTTGTCCTTTTTGTGTGACAAATGCATGACCCTTTCCTTTATCTTTTTCTGAATTTTGTGAAGAAGAGGTTGAGGTAGAAATCCTGTAAGGCAAATTGATCTTATTTTTTACAAAAAGATTCTTCAATTCATCAATGTCCTTATAACAATAGTGTTCTTCATGTCCGTCCTTTTTGCAATATGCACAAAACCGCTTCTCTTTCTTTTAAGATCCCCCATTTGGAGATGATATAGAAGTGCCTTGTTGTGTGGAGGTTGATTGTGCACTTTCTTGTTGAGACTTAGGCTTCCAATTATTCTTCTTTTGAGAACTTTGATTTTGATTTCCTTGAATATGTTGATTAGCCACCAATGCCACCGACTTTGAAAACTTGAGAATCCTCATACTCATCAATTTTTCTTGTTCTAAGACCAACATTTATGCAACGGAATCAAATCAAGGCTTAGTGAAGACATTTCCCATGGTCAACTTGTGAGTATTGGAACTTGAAACAAAAGCTATTCAGGAGGAATGTGTTATCAAGTGATGGATCAACTTGTCATCCTTCGTGGGACTACCACAATCCTTAAGTTGTGCTCTATAATCATTGGCTTTGTTGATATAGTCTTGAATTGTGTCAAAGTCCTTGGGATCCAATTTGAGAAGATCAACTTCAATTGAGAATCCCATTTCTTCATCCACTTTACCATACAACTCTTCAAGTTTTTCCCAAGTGTCCTTGGCATAGTTGAAGGTTTTGATGTGATAGAAGACATCATCATGAACATATGTTCTCAAGAAACCTACAGCCTTTTTGGTATGTCATTTATTTTTTGCATCATCTACATCAGGACCAGTGGGTTCTTTAATTGTTCCATCCACATAAAGATTCAAACCATTTACCATTAACATGCTCCATATTTTATCTTTCCACATAGCATAGTTATGTGGAGTTAATTGTGCACATGCATGAGAACTCATGACGAAAGAGCATATGAAAAAGACACAAGCAAACAAGACCCCCCCCAAATTCACTCAATCAAAGAACCCCCCCCCAAAAGGATGATTTTGGCACTTTATATATAGTGCATGTACAATTGCCACTTGCCAAAATAGGCCAAAGTCGACTTCTAATTTTGATGTTTACAATTGCGTTTATAAGAACAAATCAGACTCAAATGAATATTGCTCAAAAACAAATCAAAATCCAAGCATTACAATGATCATAAATGTCCAAAAAGAAACTAAATCTGAAAGTAATATGTTTTCCCAATTAAGACTATAATCTGATAGGAAATCTGGAAAGTACTCGAAAAATTATTCACTTTCAAAAAAAACGGCATCACTTTCCAAAAAAACGGCACCTGAAAATGTGTCCGTATGAGCCCAACCGAAGCCTCTCAAGTTGCAAAATCAGGGATTACACAAGTACAGTTACCAAAAACTGCAATTTTTGCAAAATCTGTACATCAAAACAAGAAAATAACAGCACCACAAAAAAATTTAGGAGATTTTACCCAAAATAAAAAAAAAATGGACTCAAAAAGGAACCCAGATGACCAAGTTATGGCCCTCCAAAGTCGGACTGGAAAATCAAAACTGTATATGGAGAGGGGTAGAAAATTCAACTCTATGAAGACATCAGTAGAAGCACCAGATTAAATTTAAAAGTCCAAACAGTCGTCGAATCGGAACAATTTCACCCAGTTATGACGGTCAAACAACCGTCAAAATTAAGACATAAAAACCATGATATTGTCGCTATCCTAAATTTGACATCCAAACGGCCATTAATGCAACACAAAAAAGCACAAATCTGAAGGCCAAACGGTCATCAAATTTAATACCATGAAATGTGACGTGTCAGAAAAAAAACCCCTGACTGACTTGTCAAAAGCTGATTGGTCTGCTTGTCGATGACGTATACAGATCTGAGATGGCGTAGATGGGCTTGGTGTCACGTGCCAGTCACATATTGGGCCGAAAATTTTCCTTATGGATGTGCTGACCTGTTTTGACTACGTTCCAAGGTGTGTGAGCTCGGGAGCGAAGGCAGTGAGTTTGGAGGAGCCGCAGGGAATCACCATGGGAGGGGGTTGACTTGGACGCACAAGTGACTCGGCGATTGAGTGCTGCTAGAGCTCGGCTCGGAAACAAAGAGCTCAACGTAGCTCATCAAGAATAGTCCCACATTGATTACGAAATGTGCTCCCCATATATTTAAATGTGCAAGGCCGCTCGAGAATGATAAACAAGAGCTCGGTGGGGTAGGGAAAGTATGAAGTATTACCTGAAAGAGATGTATGCACGTCGGTGGGTGTGTAGATGGGGGATGTCGGGCTCTGTACTTCAGGCTGTACTATTCTGACTTTCTCTGTACTCCGTCTGCAGACATTGAATCCTAACAAATACAAGGGGTCGATCCCCAAAATTTTTGCAATATATGCCAAAAATTGATGAAAAAATGCAGATCAGTAAGAAAATGATAATAAAAAAATTCAAAAAAAAATCCGCACCATTTGCAAATCAGATAAACAAGGTTGGGGACCCCTAACACAAAACCCCAAAAAATTTCCTTGGGAAAAATATGATAGAAATAAAAAAATTTGCAAATCTGAACCAAAAAAAAAGCAATATTCTTTTTTTTTTAAATCCAGTCTGTACCATCAATTTGCAGATCAGGCTGCCCAAGCTTGATTTGTAAAAGAATTTTGTCTCAAATTTGACTTTTGCCCAAAGTATATATATTTATAATCAAAATTCACCAGAACAGCCACCCGGATGCAATGGTAAGGTCCGATCTTGCTCAAGATGCTCCCACAGACTACTGATCCCGGATCTGAATCATGGCCCTCCAAAAGTTGAAGCAAAAAACTCTCCAATGGTTATGCAATGAACGCTCCTATGGCTCTGATACCATGTAAGAATTTGCCTAAGGCAAAGAATGAAAATGCCAAGATCTAGAAGCTCAATTGATAGCACAAGAGAGATAAAATGATATGATCAATTGATTCATTCAATAATGATCAAATGATAATGGATAAATACAATGTAGGAGTGCCTGAATATATAGGCAATGCAATAAGACTACATGATAAGGATGTTAAGCTATCAACCACACTAGGTGGAATCACATGTCCACCAAAGGTGGATCATCCTCCATTGTACAATGAAGTATGTGCAAACATGTGCAACGATGAGAGGATGATAATGTGATAAGAGCACTAAAGGTGGATCTCACACATAAAGTGGAATGAGATAACAACTATCACCACCTAAAGTGGAATTTCTCCTACATCATGTGCTAAAATGAGATGCAAACTCCTATGTCTACATGACAACTAATATGTAAATGCATTATCCTATGTAAGATTAAGTAAAGTGTAATTAGGAATATTTAATTACACCAACATTTTTGTACGCAAAATTCCCCTAGAGAGACACCTATCTCTTTTTTGAATTCATGTTTTCACTCATTGCCATGACTTTATACAAAATAATCTTTGGCAAACTTCCTTGGGTCGAACATTTTGTGCATCATGGTTTCAATATCTACAAGTATACATTCAACGCTATATTACACAGAAACGCGTTTCATGTCCCTAGGGGACTCGTTTCTGTCCCCGAAATGTTTCGGGGATAGTGGGACGAAAGGAAACATCCTCAAGTTGTCCTCGATTTCAAAAAACAGCGGATAATCGTAAGAAACATCCCCTGACATTTGGGGACGGCGATTCGTCCCCGAAACGCCTAGTGGATTGCCCAAAATGTCCCCAATCCATCCCCGAAACAAAAAAGCTTCCCCAAAATATTCATATGATTTTTGGCATTTAAAATTTAATAAAAAATACTTTTTTTTCTTTTTGCCAAATTGACAATGTAGGGGGCCCACAAGGTTCGAATTCGTGCCCAAGGACCATAAAATTCGTGATTAAATATTCGGCAATGAAATTCGTGATTAATATGTTTAAAATTTTATATATTAAATCATAAATATTAAAATATATTAAAATTATAAAGCTAATATTTAATTAAGTTTTTTAATATTCATCATAATAATCATATGTTAAAAAAATTATATTAAATAACAATATATTATAATAATAAATATTAAAATTAATGTTGTTATACTGATTTATACTGTTGTTGTACTGATTTATAATGCGGTTATACTTATTTATACTACTACTATTATCATTTATGTTGTTATACTACTGTTGTAACTCATGAATCGGTGACTTATTTGCATATTGTCTTGTTTCTAATCAATTATTGACACATCTCTCTCTTTCGCTCTCTCTATCTATAACATCTTAATATATTTTGAAAAATACACACATTTATATTTATATATATATATATATATATATATATTAAAAATTTGTATATTGTCATCCCCTATTTTTGGCTCTTTAGGAAACTCCCTGGAAACACGCCCCCTACCGTCCCCATCCCCAAAACACCGTGCAACATAGATTTAATGTGACTGGGTCCTCAACTTAATGATGAAACTGTTGTCTTGTAAAACACACAGGCCCCATTGCAAATGGTGACCCCCACTTTTTCCTTGGCAGTAGAGTAGTTAGTTGGTTTAGTTTAGGTTTGGTAGAGTTTCGCAAATCTCAAGTGAATTGGTGAGTCGAAAGTGTTGAGCATTCTAGAGGTTCAAGGGGTTAGAAACTAGCATTTACAAAGCAGTGTAATAGAGGTCCTAATATGCAAGCCAAATTCCAAATAGTGTGAAATTTCCGACCTAGCTGAGAGTGTTGTCATGATCTTGCATTAATGGACTTCAAACATTCACCCAACACTTAGCTAAATTTGATTCAAGAAGTAGGTGTGCTTTGATGTTTAAGTTAAAATCTGGAGAGAGAGTTGGAAACTCTGATGTGAAAGTTGGGAGTCTGATTTGGGATTGAACACTTGAAAAAGATTGAAAATCTGATATGCAAGTGAAAATGAACAAGTGTGAGTAAACAAAGGGAGAAAATTGGGTTGGCAAAGGCTAGTACAAAGACTTGGCATGTTTGGGGAAGAGCTATAAAGAGGAGTTCCAAGCCAAGATCGGATTCCGACCTTGGCTTGGAACAAAATTCCAACTGCTCGGAATCTGATCATGGGTTAGAATTCAGTCCAGACCACATAAACACCTGCCCAAGAAAATATGGAGAACCCCAAACTGAAGGTGAAATCGATCAGCCAATGATCAAAGTCAAGCTCAATCCAAGAGCAAGGTAACATATTGGAAACATGGAAAACTCAAATCAAGAAAATAATGAACAAATCTGGGCAACTTGACTTGAAAATTTTGAACTTTTGCAATCAGATCTGAAGTGCAAGTTGAGAACCACTGAAACTGATTGGCAAAGGGTTAGAGTTAGGGAATTGAGATAGTAAGAGTAAGAAAGAGTTGGGCTATGTTTTGATGAGCCTTGAAGGACTTTTCAAGACCTGATTGGATTCCAACCAGGGCTTGGAACAAATTTCCAAGACCTGGTCGTCTTCCGACCTGGTCATGGAAATCTTCCATCAAACTTGACTTTTCCGCCCAAAGATGTGGATAAACTTCAAGGCCTAAAGGGTCCTCCATTTCCAATGTAAACTCAGTCCAATCCTAAACTTGCAAGAAAATAAAGTCCAATTGAATCTTTGAGAAGAGATGACAATCAAACCTGCAATCAAGATGTAACCAAAATCAGAACATGTAAGTGAAGCCACATTGCATTCAATGGGAGGAGATCAAGAAGGATTCCAAGCAATTAGATCAAGCCTGAGATCAAGGGGAAGGCGATATAAAAGTAGTTGTTTTTTTAAAGACGAAGGCATAGTTGGTAAGAAGAGATGCTTTGGAATGAGTTCCAAGGACTGGTCGGATTCTGACCAGGCCTTGGAACAAAATTCGAAGGACTGATCAGATCCCGACCAGGCCTTGGAACTAAAATTCTAAGCCTGCCCTTGATTCTGCCCTAGTGTTGGACGTGTTTTCCAAGTTCCAAGTCATTCAAGATCTCAGTCTTGGTGGTATAATAAAAAATCTGGGCATAGGAACAAGAAGAAGAAAGTGTTTATAAACAAATTTAATTGACAAAGCATTAAGGATTCACTTGCAAATATAAAAACCAGATTTCGAACGGAAAGATTGATTGATAAAACTCGGAAATCCCAATTGATGAGAGGGGAAATCGAATAAATTTGGGCAGGGAAAAAAACATTGAATGAACTTGAATCAGTTCCGATGGTAGGTCAGATTCAGACCTCACCTCGAAATTGAATTCCAAGGCGTGGTCGGAATCCAACCATACCTTGGAACAATTTTCGTGTGCCCCCAAAATTCCACCCCTTTGCTTGGGATTGATTTCAAGGCAACTTGAAATTTTTTGCCTCCCTAAAATGTTAAGGAATAGAGATCTTACTAGAGAGAATTCAATGTTCTTTATTATGTTGTTCACAGAATATTATCTTAAATAGATATATATATATCTATATCTTATGCTGAAATATAATTGCAGAGATTATGTCTTTCGTATGCTGCTGTGGTAATAACATGCACTGTTATTGATATGTTTCCACAGCCACATACAATAGTATTTATATATGATAGATGGGTTATGTCTATGTAGAGACATGACCGTACGTGGCTTAAGCCACGTAGGGTCATGTCCTACATAGACATACCCTTTCATTAACATGGTTATTGATATTGAATCTGATCAATATAATTTCATTCGAATATATGTGTGTGTGTGTGTGTGTGTGTGTGTGTGTTGATAAATCAATCAGATCGAAGCTATAATTTAACACTCCCTCTTAGCAAGAGAGGATTGATCAGAATCATGATATCGAAATGGGCTATTATCATGATGTGTGTGTTATCGTAATCCCCGACTCAATTCGGAACTGGATTTTAGTGATAACACTTAATCACAACATAACTTCACATCAGGATAACCGGCACAGTCCGAGACATAAGTTTAATGTACTCAATCCTAATAGAAGAGTTATCACAATCCCCGACTCAATTCGGAATTGGATTTACTGATAGGTATAAGTGTCAAGATATCTGGCGGCCCGACGTATTCCGGATCAATAACTTGAGGCACACGTTATCATAATCCCCGACTCAATTCGGAACTGGATTAAATGATAACTTCCAAGGATTTAGTGTCAGGATAGTAACTTAATATAGTCACTCTTGACACTAG
>MU226206.1:410727-425640 GCA_018584345.1 Thuja plicata
TGCATGAAATAAGTTTTAAATTGTTAAAATCTCTAAATTTTAAGGGTTTTTTAAATTTGCCGATTCATGGGCGATTCGATTCCGATTCATGGGCGATTCGCGATTCGATTCGGCCTTGCCGATTCCGAGACGATTCCGATTCACGTTTCTTTGATTTCATTAATAATGGATACGTATGTTACGTATAACTATCATTCGATAGTTATCGTAATATATGGTACTGACTATTCTTAAAGTCGATCCAATACATATTATTTATATTAAGTGTAGTCGCCTATCCTAAAGTCAATCCATTCTAACTTAAGCATATCGAATCTGATCAATATAGTTTCATTCGAATATATATATATACATAAAATATATGTATGTGTATATTGATAAATCAATCAGATCGAAGCTATAATTTAACATTCCCTCTTAGCAACTATGTGAAAGACTTAATTAACTCGGCCTGGGTCAAATAAATTGGATGGCAACTCAATTTAAATATAGCAAGATCGGCCCTGATAGAGATTAAATGATTTGCAATCCAAAGAGAATCATTAATCAAGTCAGCCCAATGAGGAGTCATGTCTCTCGAAACTTAATGCCTATAAAATGAAGGATCAAACCTCTCATTCCGACCATCAAACATCAATTGATTCAAACAATACTCAAGGCAGATCAGACCCTATTGTTGCGAATTGCTAAGGAAAGCAGATTTCAGGCATAATTGAAACATTTTTTCCATCAAGCCAAGGCAGATCCAAAGGCGAAATCCCAGGCCTAGTGCAAAAATCAGAAGTCTGAAACTAGAAGAAGCTTTTTGAGTTCCCAAACACAACCACAAAAGGAGCAAATTCTTACAGATCTCAAGTTGTAAAAATCAGAAATTTTATCATGGCCAACAATGTGTGCTTTGAAAATGAACTCACAATGGCAAATCAAAATTTCAAATCAGGAGTTATAAATTGTTGTCAATGTGTGGGTTGATTTAAGATTATGAGCAAGATGAAATTCCTTCAAATTTAACTCCAACGCTAAGTCATGTAATTGAATATGTTTTAATTTTGTCCAATATTTGTCATTCTGCAAACTTAACACAAGTATCTTTCTTGTTTTACAGGGAAATGAAGAAAGATGCTCGAAAACAAGAAAAGAGGGATGCAACTTCAAGACTTCAAGCTAGGTGAAAGTGAAGAAAGAAATGCAAAGTTCAAGTTACAATCACAAAGTTGATCTCACAACAACATAGAGATGATAGGCAAAGGGGATGTTTAAGGCTGAGCATTTCGTGTGCAGAGATGATTCCAAACCCAAGAACAAGATTCGGACCTCAAGATGGAATTCAAAGAACAAGGAAAATGAACAAGTCTACAAATGGAGGAGATTATCACCATCTTTAATTTCTTTCGGAAATCCAAGATCAATTAGAACGATCGAACTACATAAAGGAACTCATCACTTCTACACGATCAAGGCAAGATACAAGTTAAAGTAATTCAAGACGAAGAATTTCAAAGGATGGAGAAAATTTATGAAGATGAAGCAATTTGGGAATATGAGCCATCACAATTGAAGGCTTAATAATGTTCAGTATCAAGAGATATCTCTTCATTACCATGAATTGATGAAGTTTACAAGATAAACATGTTGAGGTGGAGCCCACTCATCTTCAACCCTTCAGAGCATTCCAGTTTCACACCTCCATTTCCACCAATCAAGTTATTCCAAGTTGGCATGTGGAGTGCATTTAATGTCTTCACCTAACGAATTTTCTCATTGGTTTATCAAAGCAATGTAATTTTCTCATCGGCCTACAAATTGGTGCCCAATTGTAACAGGATAGCATTTAATGCTTATAGTTGATAATTGTATTAAGGCTATGTTGGAACAATCTTGGCCATTGATCTCAAGATAATCTTGGTCATTCATTGTACTTGGAACAACTATAAAAGGCAAGGGCTTCTGATTTGTAAAAGAAGAAACTTGGAGAAATTGTTGCTATAATACTGTCAAAATTATTCCTAATTCATTGTTGTCATCATGGTGAATGCTTGTGAAGTTTTGGAGTATTGCATGGTCTACATTTCCTCACTTAGATTAGAATTTTGTTTGTTGAAGTAAAAGCAGTTAAGTATATGAATGGAAGATAGTGTTGATTGGTGAATTATGGTGAACTTAAGTTCATACCTTTTGGTACTTGTTGATTGCATAGCAGTGCAAGGTTGGTCTGAACTCATTGCAAGCACTTAACTTCATTTGGATTGTACCTTCATTGGGTATTTGAATGAGTTGACAATATGAAAATCATATATGCATCCTTAGAAGATTGCACCCTCCTTTGCGTAATTGATTTGGCGAAGCAAGGACTAGTTTAGACTCGTGTCACCATCAATATTGTCTTGCATTGTTAGAGTTGGATTAAATTCCTAAACCCTTATCTTTTTGCAATTTGTTTTGTTAGAATTAGTTGAAGAGCCATCATTGACAAATCATTCACATTAGAAAGTTGTTATCCCATTGAATGAATAGCATAAGTCTCTGCGTGGTTACCAGCAAACCACATCATATACTGAGTTGTATCCAACATGAATAGGAACCTTGCAGCGGCCTCTATGATCTTTCTTGCAATCTTAGCATGCGTGGTGTCTTTGTTCAAGACAGGATTTTTATATTTGGTGTTTCATCTTGGAATACTAAGTGTTTCATCCTGCATGTTGGAGTGGTCACAAAACTCACATCAACATAAACATACCAAAATACTGAATTGACTTGTCATTTAACCTACTTTGCAACCAATTTCATCAAGTAGCACTCTTTGCTTCAATTAAAAACCTCCTTGAAACATATGTTTATTAGTAAAAGGTGGTCACAATCTTCATACCGAAAGGCGAATGTTAAAGTTAATGTCATGAATTGGGTCTTTGATGAGCAAAAATTTTGGCTTCCAACAAAAAGATTATTGAGGTAAGCTCCTATCAAGTTTTTATTTTGCAAATTGTATTAATTTTATAATCCTTTTATTTGTTTATATTCTATTCTGAAAATCTTACTACTTATTTGTTTTATTCTTTAGCAAGTAATTGAGCTTTTTGTTATACTTTTTATATTGTTGATGGAGAGGAGTCTATAATGGATTGTGTTTGAAGACATGGACAGGGCTAAGGAGGTAACTAGAGTCATCTATATCAGAGTTGACGGCAAATATTATCCCCTAAAAAAAAGTTTATGTTTAATGATATAGCACCATCAGCTTTATAATTCATTGCATGCAATAAGTTGTTTCCTAAATAAAGCAATCCAATTCCACCTGAACTTCAACGCTGAATAAGACGTTTTGAGCTAGCTCCACATAGTTTGTCATTGATGTCAAGAAGACATTCATTATCCTTGATGAATAAATGTTATTGATGGCCAAATTGTCATTAATGTCAGAAGACGAAATGACAAGATGGACAAGACTATCGTTAATGTCAAAGGTGAGAATGTATGTGAGATTATTTAAAGGTTGTGATTGATATGCACTTATTACACATACAAAGGTACAGTGATAATGGTCACTGATTAGTGATTAAGTTAAGATGGTAGACCTCATCATGATCAACAAGTATAAGTCTGAATATATTACCAACTTCATATGTTTGACAAGGCTAACTACAGAGAACAATGAAATAGCGATGATAAGAATATGCACAGTGATCAAAGAACATCAACATGCAGTGATTTTATTAACACCATGATCCAGTGACTTGTAATATGAAGGTGCCTATTGGTTTTAGACAAAAGCTACAATTGTATGTGATTAAGGAAGTGACTTTGAATGTTAATGAGATTCTAAACAATAGCAGATTATTTTAATTACAAAGGTGAGTTATTTATAGAGAATGGAGACTTAAAGAACAACAAAGGCACTTGATTAATATGCCTGGTTTGGCAGACTGATATAATGAATACAAGACACTGTGTATTGAGTCAAACATAGGCAGCAAATAATAGTTCAGGAGTCGATCTTCTATGAAGTCAATCCCCATTACTTGGTGGATGATGCGACCTACCTTTGCGTCCTATCGTAGCGTGGTGTGAAGTTTCCATATGTATGACCTATTCTTTAGATCTGGTGCTAGCGTGTTAAACTGTGATGTAATAACTTTTGTAACTCAAGCCAACATGTTTTATGGCTAGGCCGACATATGTATTTGTCTTACCGGATACATGTGTGTGTATGTGTGTGTGGCAATCACTTTGTATCCGATGTGGAGATAGTGTGAGATTGTTGAAGGCAGCATGATGTGAATGTGACTATGTATCATTGGTGGTAATCTGTGCGAGCAAAAATAAGAAAATTGAAGGTTATTGTGAAGGCAAAGCTAAGGCTTGCGACAGAAGGAAGTGTTCAATTTTTGAAAAGGATAAAGAGGTGCTAGCAGAAGATCTGTACCGAATCTGTTGCATTCAGATACTACTAGGGTTTCAACTAGAACCGTCTCGTGCATATGCAGATGCAACTATATCAATTGACATTTGTCTGTAAGATCTTTTTGTATAATTTTTTTACCGATAGTGAGCCCTTGTAAAAATCACCTTAACTAATGTTCTTTTCATGAGAATTAGCTTGTCCATTATTTTTTCCCATCTTGAGTTTCCACGTTATATCTAGTGTTATGGTGTCTACTGTTCTTGCTCTTTAAAGTCTTTTTCAGTTTTAATTATCTGTATGGTTTATGTTTATACCCATTCAATAAAGTTTGTGAAAAGAGTTTTGGAATAACTGATTCACCCCCCACCCCTCCCCCTCTCAATTATTCGGCATGTTCAACAATCCTCATATAAGAGGATAGTGCAAAAGAAAAAATTGTGGTAATGATAAGAAGCATGACGTTGCAGTTCAAGCATGTCTTTTGGAAGTCAGGAAATTGTTTGTAAAGGAGGACATAATAGAAGAGAATGAAATAGCAGTATGCTGGCCAACTCTTCGAGAAAATAAAAGGATTATGCTTGGCAAATGATATAAGTGATTCATTTAATAAAGATTGGCAAATTTATATGGCATGCCAACTTTATAATACTAAGCTAGCACTGTATTTATTAGAAGCAATTATAAAGAGTTTAACAGCGATGGAAATTAAAGAGCAAACACAGATTAATATGCAGTAATTATTAATTTGACTTAGGCAATAAAGAGTCTATAAACAAAGAACAATTAAAGATATTGATTAGTACAAAGCAAGACAAAAGGAACCATTTTACTTAGAAGACCAAAAGCAGAAAATAGTATTCGCTAAGCAAAGGGTGTGATTTACGAAAGCAAAGTTATGTTCACTTAGAAGGACATCATCCTTCAAGAGAGATGCATCTCTCCATTGAAAAATGGAGATGTAAAATAGAATGAGAATTGCGTCGAGAGAAGTGTAGTGTAGAAGTATGTGAAAAGAATTGTGGTGAGTAAAAAAAATGTTCTAAGTATAACATCGTATGAAAAGAGTAGAAGTTGTGGAAGACATCATGAAGAGCAAAGTTTAAAGAAGATTATTTGCTGATGCGATTGTAAGGAATTAAGAAAGATATGTTAGAGATATGACTATTCAAATGGCTGTATCTTTTTGAAGAGTTGCATCCTTTCATGGAAGTGTTAAGATATAAAAGAGGGTAACATCTTGAGAAGAGAGGGTAGTGAATAAAGGAGAGAATCAAGAATATACACAAATTGATGAGAAGCCATTAGTGAAGATAATTTGCAGATTTGTGATCAGTCTTATAAGCAGATTTATAACAACTCCATAAGCCTAATTGTGGAGATTTTTAAAGAGGGTTCAAAGGTAAAGAAGACTTTGGAGAAGACTTATGAAGCATTTTGAAGAGAGTGATGTGAGAAATTTTGGGGTAGAGATTTACTGTCACCAATGACCATAATAGCATATTTGAAGAAGAAACTGTAATTCTTGTGAAGACAAATTGAATGAAGGGTTGGTGCCACTAAATTAGTGGGGTTGGAACCTCTAAGAAAATTAGGGGTTGGTGTCTCTAGTGAGTTGGTACTCACCAATAGAATGAGGGGTGTTGGTGCCTACATAATTGTAAAAGGAGATTTTATATAGAAGCACTACTTTGTCATGGTTTTCCCCGTAAGGGTTTCCACATATATCTTGTGTTCTATTTGTGATGTATGATAGTTAGATCTTATATCAACAATAATATGCAAAGGATATGTTTAAGAGATTAATTTATATGCTTATAACATAAAGTTGAAAACGTAAAAGTTTATTGTTATACAGATTTATGAAGCATTTTAAAGAGAATATGGTGAGAAGTTTTGTGGTGGATATATTGTCACCATAATAGCATATTTGAAGAAGAAAGTGTAATACTTGTGAAGACAATTAGAATGAGGGGTTGGTGCCTCTAAATGAGCAAGGGTCGGTGCCTCTAAGAGAATGACGGATTGGTGCCTCTAGTGGGAAAGTTCTCACGAATTGAATGAGGGGTTGATGCCTCTAGTAGATTGGAACCTACAAACTTGTAAAAGAAGATTTTATAAAAAACATTAATTTTCAGTGGTTTTCTCCTGTAAGGGTTTCTACATATATCCTCTATTCTATTTGTGATGCATGATAATTCGATCTTATGTGAACGATAATATGCAATGGATGTGTTTAAAGATCTTGTATCCATCAGCTCAAATACCTTTTTGAACTCATTTGTTTGATGTATGCTTTAAGTATTTGAGAGAAGTAGCATGTAATTAATTAGTTGTGTGTCTTTAAATTTGTCTTAGAGAAGAGTGCATAGAAAAGAATGTGATTCCTTAAAAAATTCTCTATATATCATGTTTCTTATCAAATTGCTCGCAGAGGCAAGTTCGCCGAAAAAACATCCCAGCTTGCACAACCAACAACACGTCAACAAAAGAGTCAAAAAAAATCAAAAAAAAACATACTTGCAATAAGCTTCTAATAAGACATATTTTCTAATAGATGCAGTGATAGGTTCTTTGGTGAGTAATTTAACCAAAATCTACCCTTATTTGAGAAGATGCCATACACAGATTTTACATAGATATAAAAAGAAAAGAACACAAGCTAAGTATGGCAAAGCAATCGACAAACGAATACATTCATTGAATAGAGGACTAAATTAAGAACAAGCACTCAAATAGTATTGCATTAAAGACTCCAAATTCTTCAGTTGAAACATTTCTATAGCATATACAGAATTCTTATTTTAAAAAGAATAAACATAAAATATACTCCAAAACCATACCTGTGACTAATACTAAGGGGCAATGATACATTTTCTATTGTAGATTGGAGCTTGTCTCTTTCCTCTTGCACTAAGAGCTGCAAAACAAGTTTTAAAAATTGCAAACAATGCATCAAACAATTGCCATTTGCAACCAAAAGGCCTCTAAAAAAATGTAAGTCCCAAGAGAAACGATAGATAGTTCTTCTAGTATACATGCATTTCAATGTTTACAAAAAAACTATCTTGAGCCAAAAACATGAAACTTTAAACAAACACATACAGAAATGCTGCAACATGCTAAAGAGAAAATGAAACATAAGACATAGAAACTATGTTCCACCAAGTTTCTGAGACAAGCATGGGGTGATGAACTCTGGGGACAATTTTTTTAGAGACCATATTAGGGGACAATAAGGGACAGCTACTGACACATAGGGAAATTTTATCTTATTACAATTCATTTGTTATTGTACTCACATTTGCATTTGATTTGCAATGTTCTTTATCCATAGCATAATCCACCTAGATTCTTGTTTCACAATGTCTCTTTTTTGGTCCATGGGTTCAGGTATATAGCCTTATTTTCTTTTGTTCAAGTAACAACAAACACTTTTTTATTTACATTAATAAAAGTGATACTTACCTTATACTTTGCACATCCAACATCATCATGGTCATTGGGTTCCCACCCTCTAAACAATAGTCCCACATTATTCTAAGTTATTGGACAATCCCTTACAAAGTGAACCCATTTGTTGCACTCTCAATATGGTATGATTGGCATACCTCTAGAGTCAAATTATATTCAAAACCTACCTCCACTGCTATTGAATTTATGATTATTACCTCCTTGATCCAATAGTTCTGAAGAAATGCACTCTTGTCTCTTTGTTGCTTTGGTAATTGGTTAGATGGAGTAGACTACTCATCTTGCATAATGGGTACTTGTGAGTTATTTGCTTAACTATGCAGTCTTTTGTCAAATGGCCTATTACCTAACCAATATTACATAATTGATAATACCTTTTTAGGGTAGTTTACTTTGGTGTGGCTCTCTGCTCTACGATTTGTACATCATCAATCTTTAGGCCCTTTCTTGGACTACTTGTTTGCCTTTAATTCCATCATAAAGCATATATCTTTGCAAGCTTATGTTTAGACATGAGAAAGCTGCCTATGTTTAGGAGAGATAGATTTGAGGATCTAGTGAGACAGTAGAAAACTTGTGAGACAATTTTGGTAACAAATAGATATAAAGACAAAGCATATTTGTGGTCATTTCCAACCACCCTCAGAGGTGTGGCAACTGATTGGTGCTTAAAAATTTAACTAGACAATCAAAATATGTGGGATAAGTTATGGAAGGCTTTTAAAAGATAATTTAAAGTGCTTCGAGATGTATTGAAAACATTGCAGAAATCTACAACATTAGCAAGGAAATGTGAAAAATGTAAGAGCTTATAATCAGAGAATCAAGGAATTGTTGGTATAATTGGAAAAGAAAAAGTGGATGGGTTGAAATAGAGACTTAAACTTTCCACACTCGTATTGTCCTTAGGTTCTCCTTTCTCCCCTCAAATCCTTTGCCCTGGGCTTTTTTGCTCAATTCCCTCATCTTCTATCAAAAACTTTACACTACCTTGAAGATTTCTCTCATATGCTTCCCTCTTTCTATCTATGGAGGAGTGCTTGAACTCTATCACCCAACAAAAATCATCATTCTACAGAAGAGGCTCTATCAAATCCTCATATCAAACTTGGTATGCGATATTCACATAGGCTTCTTCCAGCACGGAAGACGCTTAGAGATCTCAACCCACTTTTCCTTCACATGGTATTTTGTAGCCGGTGAATATTCTAATGTCTTCACTCCCAACTGGGACTCCAACTTAAACTCCCACTTCCACTTCAGCTTCAACTTCAAACTAATGAATCTCAAGAGGTGATTGCTTTTAACAGCCTCCACCTTTCTTGTTGTTCCGTCAATTAGAGGTGTCATCTCACTTCACAATCTGCACCCTGCTCTACTCTGATCTACTCCAACCTTTATTCACAGTTAAGGATATTAATTGTTTCAGTCTTTCATATAATTGTCAACAGATATTGATTGGCAATAGTTCTTTATGATTCTGACTCAACTTCATTATGCATATTGGCACCAAATGTTTACTACCAAATAATAACACTAACTATTGCAATTTAAACCAAATATGGCATGCAAACAAAATAATTATAGATGAAAATCAATGAATACCTTATTGAGAGGTAATGCTTGTATGATCCATATACCTCATTATAAAACATACACCCAGTTGAGTGGTGGTAAAATATCTCATTACAAAACATAAACCCAATTGAGTAGTGGTAAGATAAATCCAACTACACACTAAATGACATTGCAGGGATTTGGAACAAGCAGCAAATCAACTTAAGTAGTGATTTCAATCCCAACTTCCATAGGTGTAGAAGTTGGATTGCATTCTCTCATTCTAAACTTTCTATAAGTGCTTTGTTATACTTAATTTGTGACACAATAATAGCATGAGCAAGTTGCCACAATTCTACACCTGAGCAATAATGTAAGTGGAAATCAGTGGGAAGTTACTAAAACAGGAAAGATTATGTATCACGATATCAGAGAATGAACTTACAATAAAATAAAATTAAAAATGTTTATATTAGTTATCATGACTGCATCAAACTTCAAGTTCAGATAATTGCAATTATAAGAAATCAATAAAAAACTAGTAAGTGCCACAAAAACAGATCAGACATCATGCATTTCCCTCACATTTATCCAAAATGCTGTCAAATTTCAAGGATCATAAGAAAATATTTTGTGCATACTTATCGGCCATCAACAACACAGAAAAAAGCAAGAAAACCCACCCATAACATGTTTCATGACCATTTTCAGACCAAATCTCCACTAAATTTAGATAATCATGAATATCTTGAAAGAATAAAATGCTTCTACTTAAACCTTCTTCATTCTAAACAAACTTAAAAGGTGAAGAATGAAATAAACCTCGATATCATAAGCAAACGATCTTTGTCCAAAGTTCATTTCCACCCTATAGATAAGATTAACAAACAAATGTTAGAAATAGGTATTCACAAATCATTTTTTAATGATTTGGGACAATGCAAGCTACATTAACCATCAACTTCAAAAAAATCGCCATTAAGTATTGATCAACTTATATAATAAGTTCATAATACCTATTGATCAACTTATAAAAATATTAACTATCAACATCCAGAAAAAACCAATTATATGGAAGAATATCAGTAATACCTTAATTATTGTGAGATGTCCCCTTTTTGTATTTTAATTTATTTTCTAAGTTTTCGCTATTTCCTGAATTTTGACAAGCAAAATGAACTGGAACAGCAAATTGAAATTGAAAACAAATAGCTGGAAATTGTTGATCAAACCCTCCAATACTGAAATCACATTTTCAGATGATGAATCTGAATCAAATTCCAACAACTAGAATTTCTGGTGTGTCTGGTATAAACAATAGATTGCAGATTAAAATTGGAAACAAATAGCTGGAAGTGCTTGATCAAACCATTTTTAATTTTCGAAGATGAATCTGAATCAAATTTTAACAATTATAATTGCTGGTCTGTCTGTTACAAACTCTGGGTTGCAAAACAAGCTCACATCTGAATTGTTTCAATAGTCAAGAGCACCAATATAAACTCAATCCCACCAGCCCAGCTTGTGAGTAATAAGAAATGCAAATGACTACTGTAAATATAACAATTTAGAATCTCCTCATATCATGGTATTTATATTTGACATCTTCAACATATTGATAAACAATAATATACGACAGCAACTGAGTTGACAACTTCTTATTTGAGATTTCCTATTGAACATAATCTGAAAACTTATATTTTATTTGATGAGCTGCTAAGAATCACAGTTGGTGTGTTTGAAATCCAAGGCAGCACCTTATAACATTGCTACAGCATCTGCTAACCTGTGATCTAGGCAGAAAATGAAGTGACCATACCAATATTTGTTGATATCCCTGTGATCTAAACAGAATATGATACAAGTACAACCACTCCCATATGTACTCAGATCCCTACAATCTGGGAAAATTGGGTGTAATCAGCATGGTATTGATGCTGCAGACAGTATACAAAATCTCAAATTCCTCCATCAACAACTGTGATCACCCTCGACACATTAAGTGATGACTAATATGATGAATGCGGCAGCTGCTTTCACTGATAAAATGCCCTAAATGTCTGAAGTTTACTTCCTCAAAGTGGCACTCAACTAGGGTAACTCAGATCCAACTCCTAGTGATGTCCAAAATCCACCAAAAACCTGAAACTTAATATTTAAAAGCTTCAAATATGCTTTAGTGATGAAATGATGATATTTGTTTGCAAAAAACAGTGTAGTAGCACTGTAGCGACATTTTAACAAACTCCAAATCCTTAACAAATCAGCACAATTGTGATTCTCCAGTGGAATCATCAATGATTGGAAACAAGGGTCTTCATCCTTGATCCAAATGTGGATTTTAAGAGGGCTTTTGTCCTCTCAAACCTCATACACACCAAGGGTTTTCATCCTTGGGTGTCCTAGACTGAACAAACTGCTCAAATCTGAGTATTGGCTGCCAAAGTTACCTTGGATGATAATCAGATGAAGACTCATGAAAACCCCAGACAGAGTAAGTATTTTTTATTGTCGAATGCATGATCGGCATTCATTAGTTATTTAAGTCGTATTTATGGAGTTGGAAGTCCAAGATTATTTGCAATGGTGATGAGCCCCAAATAACCTAAGTGACCAATGTAGCCATAAATGTGTCATCGAGGATTGAGAATGTGTTTTCACTCCACAAGAAACAAGGATGAGGAGATGCATAACAAATGTCAACTAGAGGTCCGTGCACCAGTGAGAAAACAAGAAAACACTTCCCCTGATCTTTAGCTATCACCTATATTAGTAAGAACAAGTATTTCTAGTTGTCATCTAAGCCAAAAGTGGCATCAAGTTACTCCTAACAGCCGGTTATTCCTAACAGCCAGAAACAAAATCACACATACACTAAGACTCAAAATCCTCCAGTTTCCTATAAGTAAGTCAAGCTCAATCTAGTTTCAAATTACAAAAAATTAAGAAAAGAAAAATAAAAAGGTATCCTTACGCAGCAGATTCTCCATGAATAGAAGACAACATCACAGGGAAACAAGGAAAAAGTTGTTGAACAGTAAAGGACAAAAAGAAAAGAACTCATTTTGTCCTCCTCTAGACACAACACTAGGAGACATCTACTTCTCATAAGTCAGTGCACGCTATATAATGTTATGTCACATAATGTGAATGCTATTCACAAAAATAGAGGATACCATCTGTTGTGTGCGTAGTTGATTGTAGTGTATCACTTGAACATCCAACTCCTGCTCCCTCCTCCGCCTGTGACTCGCGACCGGCCTCTATTTCTCTTCCTGTGCCGTTAGCCGACTGCTCTACCTACTTTTGCGTGATTTTGTTTGAACTGTTATTGCCATGGAAACACCCACCATGAAGCTACGATATCAAAGGAGGTCGAATGAGGGATTTCAAGAACTTATTGACAGATTGTCTGCCATTGAAGCGGAAAACATAGGACTCAAGGAGGAACTCGCCAATCTTACTCTGAAATATACAGCTCTTGAGCTTCAGATGTCTACCTTTGTGGTTGAAACATCCGGCATCAAGCGACACCTTAACGAAAACATTGGCCATGCTACTGAGATTAAAGACATTAAGGAAATGCAGGATGAACTCCTTAACTGTCATAATGCCTTGAAAAACAATATTGAAACAGTTAAAATCTTGGGCTGATATTTGCAATAACAATGAAAAAAGACAGCAGCAACTTCCTTTAACGGGGGTCGAAGAACTTGTGGAATCCAAGCTCTCGAATGAAAGAGCTCGACATGCTAGAGAAGTCAATCTCAAGGTTTGAGGTCTTCCTTCTGACATCACCGACCCTGTGGACAAGGCTTATGCCTTCCTTCGTGACAAGCTTGAGCTACCAGACATGTGCATTGACAAGGCCTGGATTGGGTATGATTCCACACTGTTTATTAGATTTCTTTGTGCTTCAAACAGGTTACAAGCCCTTAGGGCTTGTAGAAAACTCTTCCTGCTGCCAACAAAAATTTACCTTGATGAGGATCTTACCAAATCACAGGTTGCAGAACTAAAACATGCCCGATCACTCGTTACCGCTGCCCGGTTGGATGGTAAATGGGTTGTCATACGGAACCTTAAAGCAGTTATTAGGGACAGCCCCCCCGTGGGTTGGGTCCCCAGGACAGTTCCCCAGACTAAATGACGTATGCGGGCCCAGAAGGAGAGGATGAGGACAAGAGATTCTTTGACTATTCACTGCTGGAACGGTAATGGCACTCTTTGGTCCTTACCCAGTCTCTTCTTGGATGCCATCGGTACTGCAGATATTATTCTTGTCACGGAGACACATGAGAGCCCGACTCGTCCTTTTCCTAGGATTCTCGGTTATCAGTGGTTTTTTGCGCATCGGGATGAGGTCAGATTTTCTGGGGGTGTCAGGGATTCAGGTGGGGTCACCTGCCTTATTGAGGACCCCCTGGCCAACTTGACGACCATTATGCATTCTGACAGTCTAGCTAGATTCATGTGGGTCCGCATCAAGGGCAGATTTGACAGAGATCTATTTATTGCTTTATGTTACTTCCCTCCTGCTACCTCTCTGTATGTTGTGCATAGTTCTGAGGGTGATCCGTATTATGATCTTATTGACTGGATTGACAGATTCTCTGCTTTAGGGGATTTAGTAATTTTGGGTGACTTCAATGCCCGCACCAGGGATCTTCAGGCTCCTTTTCATGACAGATGAACGGACTCTTTATGCATTTCAGAGTATGATAGTGATGTTACAGGTCTTCAACGCACCTCAAAGGATGTCGACGGTCCCTTGACCCGATATGGCAGACACCTCCTCCATCTTTGCGAGTCCTCTGCTCTTGTGGTTCTTAACGGGCTTCCCTGCTTCCCCGATTATGGCGCCTTTACCTCCTGGCCCCATTGTGGCGGTGCTAGTGTTGTAGATTACGTCCTTGCCTGCTCCACGTTCATTCCTTCCATCAGTCGCTTCACCATCACCTGCCTCCCTTTGGCTGACCATTCCCTCCTCAGCTTCTCCATCCACACTTCTCCCCCTCCTCCCCCGCCCCCCCCGCCTNCCCCCTTGCCCCTCCCTCTCCCACTCGCACCACTTTTTCTTTCCTTGACATCGACCGTGACCTTTTCCTTGCCCACCTCAGACACTCTTTCTCGCGTTTACCCCTCACTGATTCCTCGGGAGCTTCCACTTTATTCAGCCACATCTGTACTGCGATCCTTGACTCCGCTGCGCTCTCCTTTCTGCACCGCACCACGTCGCTCGCTACCAGTTCGCCCCGTCCCAGCTCCTGCCCCCAAAACCGCTGCTTCGACTAGGATTGCAAGTCTCTCCATCGCCTTGTTCGTCTCGCCTTCACGACTCTTGACCCATCATTCCCCGTGATCAGGCTCTCCTACCGCAGTCTTCTTCGGCGGAAGAAGCGACTCTTCTACCTCGAGCAGTGCAAATCTCTCAGCTCGTCCCTTCGGGTTTCTCCGAAGCTCTTCTGGCGCACGCTCTTCCCCCA
>MU226206.1:432138-444249 GCA_018584345.1 Thuja plicata
TCTGTGAGGAATCCGGGCGGAATCCGGATTCCATTCCGGAACCCGGGCGGAACCGGAACCAGAACCGCACCGGAACCCGAATCCGGGCCAAACTAGAGGAACCCGGTAACATAGGGAAAATCAAACAGACTGGGGATCTAAAACCATCCCGCTCTCAAATTTCAAATCTCAAACCGGAGAAACGCTGCCAAGGCGAGCTTAAAGAGGGGGTCCCCAAGAATTGGGGTGGTGGTGTGAAAACCTCACAACAGGTAGCAGCCACGTAACAAACTTGCCAACCTTTAAATACCACTTAAGTGCAAAGACATGTCCCCAGCTTGTGACTTCTATATGCTTCACCCATACAATAAGTCTGGACAAAGGTATAGTCTTTATAGAAGAAGCCTGCAAACAAAAGAATAGATTGCCACTGTTTTATGTCAAACAACTCCATGTGTAGTTGCAATAGATAATTCTGGTCTTTGATACTCTGTTACACCCACCAAGAGCTGCGCACATGAACTAAGCTCTCACGATCCTTGACAGAGAATGCCCGCATAAAAAGAATGATTATGCGTCTCGTATTCCTTATAGCTCTCGTCCATCAAAGAGGAACCTATAGATGGTCCAATCGGCTTCCCAAAGCTGCAACGACCTCTCACAAAGAAGCTTGAACTTTTTCACGCAGAGGTATTTGTTGTGTAGCCTCAATACTATGGCTTCAATATCTTATAGTATTAACAGTGCCCAATATTTTATACTCATGGCTATAAAAAATATTTCTAGCACTAACAATAGTCCAACTTCAATGTTGAACGCAGAAATATATGCTCAAACTCTCTCCCCTAATTAGAAAGCTTGGATTATTGTTTTGTCCGAAACAAATGTTTGAATGATATATTTGGCAAAAACAATAATCTCCCTTTTAATATTATATATTTTGCTCTTATATGCTAGCTCAAGAGGAACAGAACAAATATTTAAAAGTGTCAATCGCACAATTTTCCTCTTAGAAATAAATCGAGCCCCACTCTAATGTTATTGGAAAACATTTATAAATGATAGGTTAATCTAACATTAATAAACTTCTCCTCATTCATATCCAGAATTATGAGATATTGAGAATACAGTAAAACCCTAAGTAGATATTTATTTCAGAGGTGATAATCAATTGTACAAACTTGTCTTCAGAGAAGACTTCATAGATTCTGCACAAATGTGAATTCCGTCGCGAATCCACTCCTTTCGAAAGAACCAGGTTTTTGTCCAACCCTTCTATCAATTCTTGAAGGTTTCTGTCTCCAAAAATTTGCTTTGTACAAAGCTTCCAGCAAAATTATCAAATTTAACAGACACCTGAACATGACAAACGAATGGCAAACCCAGCCATTTATAACAATTTGGGAGAAGCTTCAAGATTTTCTTTATGAAATCGCTTCTCGAACAAGCTAGAGAATAAGTGACTTTATAATATAACTTTATTTTATTAAGTCACTTGTTAATTAAATCAATTAAAATAAAGTCAAATGTTTTAATAATTAATTTATTTGGATAACTTTCAAATAATTTAATTTAATTACTTATCCCACCAAAATTGGGGACATTACAAGATTGAAGAATAATTAGGCAATGTATTATTTATGTTTATAGTAAACAAAGACAAACGGTGGAATAATGATTTGTTTGAGTCAGCATGGTTAGTCAACAAACTAAGACAGGTGGTAAGTTGATATGTCAACCAAAAAAAGTCAAACAAATATTAATAATAAACAAACTATCATGTTTGACTAGAATCAATGATTAGTAAGCATTCATATTAATACAAACACAAGTTTGGATTAATAAAGTAATTCAGTTTTAGTAAATATAAAACAAATTATATAAGGAACAGGGTCTTTTAAGGGATACATCTTGCGATTGCCCAAGAGGTATGACCGTTATGTAAGAATGATATCACAAGAGAGCCTTAAGTCAATCAAGAGGGGGAAAAGCATCAAACATCTCATTTTTTTTTATCACTGGAAATTACAGTAGCAAATCTTATCGCTGCAAAAAAGAATACCAAGGAAAAGAGAACCAGATCACTAAAAGTGAATTGGAATAAAGGATTAAATACAAAGGAAAAAAAGAAAAGGTACAGGCAACAGTCATAAGAAATGATAAATAACAATTCATATTGATCAACGATATCTCGTGTGTATTTGCTAGCATAGTAATTATTACTAAGTGCATATAGATGAATACTTGTGTTATTTATAATGGACATCCATCATACTCCTAAGATGAAACCTATTATATTTATATTTAGATACTTGTTGATTCATATCTACAATTTGATATATGGACAGAATACTATATGTATTTATATTTTTAGTTGCATTAGATTAATACCTCGCAAGATAGGTAAGTCCTGTGGTGGAATGAACCCTGCTACATCATACAAAGGCAAGGGATAAGGCCTGTCATGGAATGGGCATGGGTTACATCATAGAAAGGTGTTATTTGTGAAGGTATTGCATTGGATTATTACCTCACAAGATAGGTAAGGGCTGCAGTGGAATGGACCATGCTACATCCTACAAAGGCACTAGATAAGTGTAATGTCCCCTTATGGGACTTTAGAAGTCAATTAAATAATTAAGTTTAAGTTGTCAAATTATATCAAATTAAATCACAACTTAGTTTAATTATTTAATAAAGTATTAAATGAATTTTATAGAGCCTAGTAAAAAATTAATAAAGTCATTTTAAGTTAAAGAGGGAAAATAAAGAGACAAAGAAAAGGAATATGAAGAGATGGGCAGAAGGAAAACAAAGAGTCATAGGGATGTGTTATAAAAGAACATTGAGAGGCTCATTCTCATTATGCTTGGTTTATGCTTGGTTATTGTTTTCTCTTGGAGAAATCTGGAAATCTTTGGCTTTCAGCTTTGAAACCTAAGGACAAAAACCTTTTGGATTTCTTGTTGGATTGGATGGAAACCCAATTCATCTTTGGAGGTGGATTTGCGACGGAGTTCACCGCTCGGCAAATTTGTGAAGTTATAATTTGAAGACAAACTTGCAGTTTCTGAGGTATTTCATATATGTTTGGAAAATAAGGTTGTAATGCTTTACCTTCATTTTTAATTTAGATCTCTATTTCAGTCGAATATTACATGTTTTTCAGTATAATATATTGGAATTAAAAGAAATCAATTGCATGGAAATGTTTGCATAAATTTTGTGGAACATTTGAAAAAATCTGGTGCAAATATCCTAGGGGGATATTACAATGGTATCGAAGTTGGTTCTTCAACATCTTGTGAGATTTCATGAGTGACAAATTTGCAGAAATAAAGGTACTACAAATTATGAAATATTTACTTATCTTGTTGAACATTGCTTGGTGATCAAATGATATAATAAGGGTGCCATTGATTTTATAAAATAGTGGGTTTGTTTAAATATTCGCATATATTTTGGGCTGAGAAATTTGTGGCGTACCAAGTATTTAGTGCGAGTCTGATTTAATTTATGGAGACTATTATAAAGTAGGGTATATAAAGTATTTTATTACCGGTGATTTTATATTGAGCGATATAAGATTTTGCATGGGTATTGATAAAGTTTGACGCCACAACATAATATAGTCAAATATTATTGAAAACTTATACCGTAAATATTTATGGGCCCGAGCTTATTCATGCGGACTATCCTTGATTGAAGTTTACTAAGTGAATCGTGGAGATAGTACCCAAAGAATAATAGTGCAACTATATTAAAGAATTATATTGTGAAACAAACTCCAGAGGAGATTATAGTTTGCCTAGAAAAATATCGAACGGAAGCTATTTATTTCATTAGCCGAACAAATATTGATGTGTTGTGAGTTTGGAGATTTCCAGATTTCCAGGTGCACAGATCCTTTCTTGTGTAGCGGGAAGATCCATTCTCTTTGTTCACCGAGTATTGTGTGAAAACGGCAGGATCTTTCCATATTAAAGATTTCACCACAGGTTGAGACAGAGGAAAGGAAATGAAGTTTTGAATTCGCACTATAACCTGGAGCAAATATTCATGTCGTGCGAGGAAGTTTTTACTTGGGTCCTAGTTGTTTAGTGGTTATCGCAGGCCCCAATTAATTGCTGTGGATATGGAGAAACTTTAGAGGAATCCTGAAATTATTGGTGGAGGCCTAAGGAAATCAGTTACACTTCTGCACAAAAAGACTGTGTGGCTGGGAACGGTAATTGCAACGAGAAAGAACAGATATATATCATACATAGACAAGGCGTGGAACTGATATATGATCGCATATATAGCAGACAGTGCCGGTCTTCACCTGTTTGGTCTATGCACGTATTATATGTTGGCTGCGGTACTTTCTGAGAATATTGTGTATGGTTTGAGTGAGGAGAAATAAATGTCCGATATTTTGAAGCTGCTAAAAATTTTCAATACTCCCTGTACATGTTAAGTGCATGTCTGGAGTCAAAACATACTTTTGGAAGTCTTCTGGAGCAAAGAGAGGGCTACGGATGTTGAGAGCTAAGCGTTCGGGGTTCTTCAATACGCAAGAGCTATACATACTACCGGTTCATATTCCAGATGCGGCATAATATGGCTATAACTCATCTTCAGTGGGAGTAGCTTCATAATTGGTTCGGAGGTTTGCAGAAGGAGGCCACAGTGGGGTAAATGTTCCAAGCAATTCAATTTGCAGCCAGAACAATTGAAGTAACTGTTCCCACATATGAATCTACAGAATCAGCATTACAGGAAGACTCTAAACTGTCAGAGGTTAATTCTATTCTAAGCCTAAAGCTTGAGGGAGAAAGAAATGAGTAGAGTAAGAAGATAATGTTGATATTTGTTTGAACTGTGGAAGGGATTAAACATTAACTGAAGACTGTGAATAAGAACAGCTCAGGCTCTATTGAGGTTAGGCTTACCCTTTTCTTTCCTTTCTATATACTGCCCATAAGCAGTATAGCATGTATTTTAAAGTGGAATTCCTTTGTTTCTGAATAAGCTGTGACTGTATTGAAAATGTGAAGTTAGAGTGTTTAATTGTTAGAAAGAAACTTGTATAATCAGAACAGTAATAACTTTTTCAATCTTGGAAGCCTCATGTCTTAAACTTTTTTCATCTGCGAGCTTTATTTAAGATTGAGCCACAGCCCAACATATTCACACATGCATTAGTGCTTGTCATATCTCGGAAAAGACACTAAAACATTGGAAAGCTTAAAGGGGAGTGCAAAAAGAAAAAATTGTATCAGAACTGAGGGCTACCTATAGTGGTATCAGAAATGAACAATTGAAACTTTTCAAACAACTCAATTCTTGAAAAAATAAGTGGAAAGTTCAAACAGGGTCAGCATCTCAGAATTAAAAACAAAAATAGGGGTGTTTGTTACAGTGGTGTGCGTCCTACCATCCTAAAGGCGCCATTAAAGATGAAGACAATGGCATATCAGAAAAGTGATCTTTTCTCGAAAGAATCTAATGATACATTCAATGGTGATCAGCTAAGAGACTTGCAGAAAGAACAGGAAGTAGGGAACTGGCTCTATGTGATCAGATTACAATTGGAGTCCATGAAAGTACCGGATGGTATTCTTTCTAAATTAGAGGAATTGGATTCATATATGTCTCGTGTAGATCAGTCAGATTGGAGACTTTTGAATTGGGCTTTGCAGCCCTCAATGCTTGCTTTGGTCCAGCATAGGTTATTGGAATATCCGTGCGGTGAGACTTGCAGTTGCTTCTTGTCATAGTGAGATCATATGAATAACAGCTCGTGTAGCACCCTATAACGATGACATACTGAAGAAGGTTCTACAGCTGCTTGTGGAGAGCCTTCATAGGCTACATGATATGAAAGCCCTTACTTTTGGTAAGAGGGCTAAGATTTTAGAAACTATGGCAAGAACTAGATCATTTACCATTATGTTGGAACTCCAGTGTGAAAAAAATGATTCTTCAAATGTTTCAATGCTTCTTAACTGAAATCGGGAGGCATCATCCAAACAAGGTGAGGGCTTGTGTGCAAACCATTATGTACTTAATCTTAGATGAGGATGATGATATCTGCAAACAGTTGCAATCAGACTTGTTAGCCATTTCAAGGAAGGAACAGGTTGTATCACCTATTGTTGATGGAGGCCGACTGTTGATGTCGTGTTTTCAATGGTTGACTACAGGGGTAGTACTTAGATCATGATTGGAAAGGAGTTTTCTGAGGTGGTCTCTCTTGAGTTACCTTGGCAAGATATATATATCATGGCATTTTACTCAACGCCCTTAGAGTTTTCAGACCTATGAGAGTTGTTATGGATTACACCAGCAACTCAAGATGGGCTGATATGTTTTATTATGTGCCTATTATGGGTGTTATGCACTTCAATGGGAGATCATTTGTAGTTGGAGAGTTGTTCAGTATTGATAGCTCCTTGAGATACTACTATCTCCTCATATTTGACAGTTTTGACAACATGATAATTTGGGATCTTCGCATTGGCATGTTTAGTGCATTACTTCAATGGGATCTCGATGAATGACTTCACAATTCTAGGCATGTTGTTTGTATCGAAGTAGCGCAGCAGATTGGCGGAGCAACATTCTTGAGGTTGATATGGGATCCAAGCATTTGGTTTCAACATGCAGGTGTAGATTGCTTGAGGGCAACCAATCTCTGGGAAGGGAGGACTATCATGTCCCCTTTTGGGGATATTAGAAGTCAATTAAATAATTAAGTTTAAGTTGTCAAGTTATATCAAATTAAATAACAACTTAGTTGAATTATTTTAAAAAGTACTAAAATGACTTTTATAGAGCCTAGTGAAATATAAATAAAGTCATTTTAAGTTAAAGAGGGAGAACAAAGAGACAAAGAAAAGGAATACGAAGAGACAGGCAGAAGGAAAACAAAGAGTCACAGGGATGTGTCATACAAGAACATTGAGAGGCTCATTCTCATTATGCTTGGTTATTTTTTATCTTGGAGAATTCAGGGAAGCTTTGGCTTTCAGTTTTGAAACCTAAGAACATAAACCTTCAGGATTTCTTGGTGGATTGGATGGAAACCCAATTCATCTTTGGAGATGGATTCAAGAAAAAGTTCACAGCTCAACAAATGTGTGAAGTTATAATATGAAGACAAACTTGCAGTTTTTGAGGTATTTCATATCTATTTGGAAAATAAGGTTGTAACAATTTATCTTCATATTTAATTTAGATCTCTATTTCAATTGGACATTACATGATTTTCAGTATAATCTATTGGAATTAAAAGAAATCAGTTTCATGTACATGTTTGTATAAATTCTGTGGAACATTTGGAAATATCTGGTACAAATATCCTTGGGGGATATTACAATAAGGCCTAAGGAATGGGCATGTGTTACATCATACAAAGGCACTATTTGTAAAGGATAGCCCATATGGAGAAATTATTGTGAGAATCCATAACTATATAGGCAAATTATATTACACTAACAATAAAGTCAATTTGTGTGTGTGTGTATATATGCACTTGTTCCTTATTTGGTGATTGCAAGACCATCTAACAATTCTTATTTTAAAGGAATTTTTTATTCTAGGGCAATCCCAAAAAGGGAACATTACACAATAATAACATTAAGTAGAACTCAATTCCCCCCTTTTACTCTAGCTACCTATGAAGATAGGAGGTAATAGGACCGAGTGGATAGGGAATGCGAAGATAAGATAGGAGGTAATGGGATGGAGTGGAAAGGGAATGCTAAGTTCTTCAAGGGTGCTTACATAAGTACCATTGACGTTCTTCCCAAGTGTGCATCTTCTATATATTCTTTAATCTTCAGTATTGTAAGCTCTAGAAGTTGTGTCAATCTCCCTCATAATAGGCAACGCTTTGAGATGCATATGCCTCAACCGCTTATGCCATAACACTTAGATTTTCACTATTAGGGGCTAGAGCTTGAACTTGTTCATCCTATACTTTGTAGATTGCTTTCTCTAACCCCTATAACATCTTCTATAACTAGGTTGGATTCCTTTGGTTTGATAAGAACTCACTAATCCTTTAACTCTACTATAATGTACCTATCCTCCAAAATTTGAAACTTAAAGAAAATTCTTCCTAAGACTAGGAACAAACAACAAATCATCAAACTCCAAAGAGTTACCTAATTGTAGCTGAAAAGACATTGCGTGGACTCCTGCTACTAGATTCTTAGCATCATTACCAAGGTGTAAAGTCCCCATTTTCAAGTTCTTTATCAGTGTAGTTGTCGTTGACATTATGGGTTTGTGTCAACAAGTTGACAGGGGTGATTTGATGCTACCAATGAGATCAAATGGTTTAGATGAAGGATATGATGCTAGAAAGCAGCATCAAAATTTGTTTGCAGATGTTGATGTCTAGAGGGCATCCAAGGTCTTGCAGTTGGTTCGTGCAGATATTGTAGACCCCTAAACACTCCATCAATCACTGGATGCAGGTATTTTCTATTATTTGTTGATGATATCAGCAGAAAAATGTGGTGTATTTTCTTCGGCATAAATCAGAGGTGTTCAGCATGTTTCACAAGTTTAAGGCCTTGGTGGAAAAAGAGTTTGGCTTTCAAATAGTCACTCTTTGATCCAAAAATGGTGGGGAATTTTGTTCTTCAAATTTCTCCAACCTCTATGCATCACATGGCATTAGACATCAACTTACTACACCTTACACTCCATAGCGGAACGATGTCGTTAAGCACAAGAACTGTACAATCACTGAGATAGCTTGATCTATGTTGGAACATAGAAATGTTCCAAAGAAGTTTTGGGCAGAAGCAGTCTATACTGCAATATATCATTTGAACCGGTCTCTCAAACAGGTCATTAAGAAGATGACCCCAGAGGAAGCTTGGTCTAGACGGAAACCCAAAATCAGTCATCTGAAGGTTTTGGCTCTACAGCTTATGTTTGGATTCCATATGCCAAGTGCACCAAACTGGATTCCAAGACTCAGAAATTGATGTTCATAGGCTACAGTGATAATCATAAGGCTTATTGGTTGATTAATGTTGACACTAATAGTCTCATATTCAGTAGAGATATGGTGTATGATTAAGAACGAGGGCCTTTTCAGCCTTCTTCTCATGTTTTGAATCTTAAGACTAAGGATTTGGGTGTTCGACTTCCATTCGGCTCACCTAATGGGAGGGATTTAGATGACTCTATTGATGTGGAATCTCTCGAGCATGGCATTGCACTACCCAACTTTCCTCAGGACATTCAGGATCCGCATCCAAAGATCCTAGTTGTTATTATTCCTCCGACAATGAATGTTGTTTCTTCTACCCTCCGGCCTAAGTGGCGAGCCAAGAACTTTAGTGATCTTCATGATGATGAACTTATCGAGGGTAGATCAGCTAGGAATACAAGCAAGTAGCGTAACACAATCAATTTTGCTCTTATGGCAAACATTCACAATATTTATGACCCTTAGACATATTCAGAGGCTAAAGGTATACCTAATTGGGAACAAGCTATGGCAACTGAACATCAGAGTCTCATGGAAACCAACACTTGGGTCCTCTCAGATCTTCCACCAGGGAATAAGCCCATTGGCTACAAATGGGTGTATAAAGTCAAGTATAAAGCTTATCGAACTCTTGATAAGTACAAGGTTTGGTTAGTAGCTAAAGGGTTTTCACAAAAGGAGGGCATCGACTATGAGGAGATATTTGCTCCCACGGCCAAAATGAGCACCATTCAACTTGTCCTCGCTCTTTCAGATCAATTTGGATGGAAAGTCCATCAGATGGATGTTAAGAGTGCTTTCCGCAATGGTGATTTGCAAGAAGTGTACATGACGCAACCTCCAGGTTTCAAGGTTGTTGGTAAAGAACACCAGGTATGCAAACTAGCGAAAGCACTCTATCGCCGCAAACAGGCTCCTCATGCATGGTACATCAAGATTGATAAGTATTTGTTTGATTAAAACATTCAACAGAGTTCTTCTGACCCTAATTTGTATGTCAAGCATGCTAGTGGTGAGATTCTTCTTGTCATCTATGTTGATGATCTGATCATTACTAGTAGTTCAGCACATTTGGTTGAGCAGGTCAAATAGAGTTTGCGCCAGACTTTTGATATGACAGATTTGAAACTTCTCCATTATTGTCTCGATGTAGAGGTTTGGCAAACAACATATTCATTTCTCAATCAAAATATGCCAACAGTATGTTGGATAAGTTTCGGATGCACGATTACAAACCTGCATCTACACCTATGGAGAAAGGGTTCAAACTATCTGCCAAATCAGTTTTAGGCATTGAGAATGGAATTGCTTGCAAGATTTGGAACCCAAGTGCAATTTCTAGTGTTGAGTTTTGGTCACAAGATTGGAGTAGCAGGTTGATTTCTAGAGTTAGTACTGCTGCCCACTTTTCGATCAGCTTACACATGGGTTCGACTTCTTCTGTACAGATGAGTTGGATGGATTTTGTGGCTCAGCACTTGAGTAGTTCTTGCTCAAGGAATGATGGTAGATAGGATATGATCATAGGAGATGGATTTTCAACTACTTCCTTACTCATGATTCCTATGTATTCAATAGCATTTTAGATTGATTATTGTTGTGCTAATTCCCTCACATCGTTGTTGTTGACCTCAGTCTTTGAACAGTTTGATTTTGTGCACTTGCAGACTTCAATGCAACTAGTTGTGGGACATCTTGCGGGCACAACTCAATTATTCTTCACTTCCATTTGAAAGAATTTGGGTCACTACGGTCACTTCATAACATCAGTTTGTGTGCTTCCAAATAATGGTGGGTTGTTTGCAATTTGTTGGTTTTGTTGGAATACTCGTTTTCCATACACTAGCATTTGGAGGCGAACTCTTGATGTCGTGTTTTGAGTGGTTGACTACAGGGGTAGTACTTAGATTGCGATTGGTAAGGAGTTTTCTAAGGTGGTCTCTCTTGAGTTACCTTGGCAGGATATATATATCATGGCATTTATCTCAACACTCTTAGAGTTTCCAAACCTATGAGAGTTGTTATGGATTACACCAGAAGCTCAGGATGGGTTGATGTGTTTTATTATGTGCCTATGATGGGTGTTATGCAGTTCAATGCGAGATCATTCGTAGTTGGAGAGTTGCTCAGCGTTGATAGCTCCTTGAGATACTACTATCTCCACATATTTGACAGTTTTGACAGCATGATAATTTGGGATCCTCGAATTGGCTTGTTTAGTGTGTTAAGTTTTAGGATAGCTACAAATGTAATAGCACTCTATGTTGTATGTGTTTTCCAAATGCAGCAATCTCTCTTTCATTTATATTGAGAATGAGGCTAGGAGAGACATGTCCCTTCATGGGACATGTCAATTCATTATTATGAGATTAATATAATGACAATTGATTATGTAACTACATAAATATATATATACACACATAATATCTCTGAATCATTATTATATTAATTTCTCCTAATACTATTTTAGATACATATCTATATATATTATATCTCACATAATAATATATATTCAATAGTCTCGTAGGATTTATCGACAGAAGCTACAAAACATCAACACTCCCTCTTAGCTTGGGAGGATAAAAACAGGATATGATATTACCTCAGCGTAATATCAAGAATGACATGTTTAAGAATATCTTTGATCAGAAGAATTCACCATTAGATATCGTCTCATGATATCAGGAGTAATGGCCACAGAATATCAAGTCACATGATATTCACCATGTACTCAGAGTAATGGCCTCAGAATATCAAGTCACGTGATATTCACCATGTACTCAGAATAATGGCCTCAGAATATCAAGTCGCATGATATTCACCAAGTACTCAAAAAATGTTCATAGGTAATGTGCACAAGTATCCTCAATGATACTTACCACGGGAACATTCATGGTCTGTTTAAGGAACTTAATCCAACATGTAAGATATAATCTATCATGATTTGTCTTTGAGATCATAAGATGTCCATCACAATAGAAGGCCACGGTTTGTTTAAGGAACTTAATCTACCATGCAAGATATCATCTATCATGATCTGTTTCAGACATCATAAGATGTCTATCACAATAGAAGGTCAAGTTATTGTAAGATCGTCACCTTCCAATAACTTTTACAAATACAAGTGATAATCATTT
>MU226206.1:453527-475772 GCA_018584345.1 Thuja plicata
TTTTAGTATTTTTGTTTTGCTTGCATATCCATCTCAGGCCTATTTGTCAGGAATAATATCATCAAATCTTCCACATATGTTACAAATGGAGGCCATGATTTCTACAACAAATTAGGGCTCCATCAGACCAGACTACAAATATCCTCACCAAGTCTCTCAATCAATAAAAGTTTGTCAAGTTTAGGGGGCAACTTGGTGTAGTTAATAGAATGATCATTACGGGAAGGTATTAGATTATTTTAGAATATTTTACTATTTTTAGTTTGTTATTTTTTATTCTCTTTTAATGGTCATAGCTTTTTTACACTTCTCTTGTTAGAAGTCTTAGTTGCTATTTTAAGATTCACTTGAAGCTTCAGTTCACCGGGTTGTTCTTTTTATAACACCCTTTCGTAAATTGCTATATGTACCTGGTGTATTCGTAAATTCAGACATGCAATTTTGTGTCATCTTCAACAGCTCCAGCCCTCTTTAACAACAGAAATGAGTTGAATGGGAGCCTTTAACAAAAGGAAATGTGTTAGGTGGCAAAGGCAGACAATGATAGTAAGATATCAACTTCAACAAAAGGCATGCATACATGCGACAAAAAAAGGGAAGATGGTATTTGTGTGTTTAGATATTTTGATTTCTTTTATTTGTAATATACGTATTTGAACATATTGTATAGTGTTCATATATGTATGTCTTGTCTATGGTTTGGTGTCTAGGGTCAGTTAAGCTCAGTATTTAGGTTTACTTTGTTAACATTATAGCCTTTACGGCTAAGATCAACTCAGGCATTTGAAGATAATAATAATTTGCTATTTATTATCACCCTTGCGATATATATACATGTGCGATTTTATAATAATAACTAAGGCATTATTATTATAAAATAAACAAATAATATAATAAACTAAAAGGGCCCAAGTCAGCCATCTCTTGGAGGGATAGTTAATTACCAAGGCACATATATATATTCAAGTTCGATTCTTGGAGGAGAACACACCAAAAACATAACGTTTGTTCTTCCTCTCAAGAATCCAAAGAAGGCAAATTATCCTTGCATTATAGAGCGAAATTTATCAGCAAATTGGGGTGAAATTTAGCAGCGAATTGGAGCTAATTATTTCAGGCATTCATCAACAAATTTATATCTATACTTGGAGTCTGAATTGATACAGCATCTGATGTGCAATTTGGATCAGAATATTATACATATCAAGGGTGCAAATTACCCTATCTAGGGCTTGATCCCCATCTACTATTTTACACATTACTTGAGGGCAAATTCTTGGACAGAATTCGCATGCCTTGGGGTTTGAATTTAACACTTTAGAGGGCTGCGATTTTGGACCTGTGTGGTAGCATTTTCTACATCACATCAATATTGGAGTTGCAGATCTAAAACAAGGGCAGCCTTATCAAGATAAATTGGTGTACAAAATTGGTACCATCTTTCCACCTTTCTTTGTCAATTTTGTTCTATATATTGTTTCAATTTTAAAAGCTATCTATAGATTGTATTTTCCTTGCATAGATCTAAAAATATCAACATGGTATCAGAGCCTAGGTAGAGGAAAGATCTTATTCAGATTTTAGGAAAAACAGTCTCAAACTTTTAAGACTTGAAACATGGAAAATCCAGCCCTATATTCAGCCTTGTCTAACCAAACTTCTAATAAATACTCTTGGGTTATTGATAGCAGGGCTTCAAGGCATATCACTGAGTTCCGGGAAAACTTTGATTTATTTTCAGAAAACATTAAGGAAGAAGTTACCATAGGAGATGATACTTCTTATCCGGCATATCCTTACAACTCTCTCAAGTCCTATATGTTCCGGACATAAAGAGAAATCTAGTTTCAATATCAGCACTTGAGGATAAGGGTTATAAAATTGCATTCATGGATGGGAAAGTTTTGGCTTGGACCAAAAATTCAACCTTGAAACAAGCCTATACCATACGACTAAGACATGAATGTCTTTATAGACTTGTTGCTATTTCATCTCAAGCTCTCATGGTTGAATCAATTGACTCGTGGGATTTATGGCATAGGAGGTTAGGGCATCTAAATTTCCAAACATTGTCCTCTATGGATAAATTTGTAGTAGGGTTCCCTCACTTATCTCCTAGACATGAAGGTGTATGCAAAGGATGTGCATTAGGAAAAAATATCAAATCCTCCTTTCCTAGTAGTGAAAGCAAGACTAAAGAAATATTGGAGATAGTACATTATGACCTTTGTGGACCCATGTCCGTACCATCCATTGGTGGATATCGTTATTACATCATCTTTGTAGATGACTTTTCTAGAAAGACTTAGGTATATTTCCTAAAGAACAAAGAATTTGTCGATGTTCTCAACAAATTCAAAGAGTTCAAAGCTCTAATAGAGAATCTTACAAACAAGAGGATAAAGATTCTTATAACAGATAATGGTGGAGGATACATTTCTGAAACCTTTAGCACCTTCTGTGTAGAATCAGGACTTAAGAGGGAATTTATTGTTCCTTACAACACTCAACAAAATGGAATAGCTAAAAGGAAAAATAGGACCATAGTTGAAGCAGCAAGGGGTATGCTACATGATCAAAATCTTCATACTTCACTATGGGCTGAGGCATCCAACACTAAAGTTTACATTCAAAATAGATGTCCTCATTCAGCTTTGAACAATAAGACTCCCAAAGAAGCATTTAGTGGAAACAAACCTGATGTGAGTCATCTTAGGATATTTGGTTGTCCTGTATATTTTCACATCCCAAAAGAAAAGAGAACCAAATTGGAACCCTCAGGAAAGAAGGGAATATTTGTGGGATATAGTGAATCTGCCAAGGCCTATAGGATCTATGTTCCGGGGCAAAGGCATATTGAGTTGAGTAGAGATGTTATATTTGAAGAAGACCTTGCATTCTCGACCTCTAAGGATATAGAATGTGATGACCTATTTCAATCCAACCCTCCTGAGAATCAGAGGGAGTATCATGATGTTATTGAATATGATCCAATACCTATAAGTGAACCTAGCACTTCCGTCTACAAGAAAAGACCATTGCGGGCCACTAAAATGTTGGAAGATGCAAACAACTATGCGGCTCCTGCTGGAACTTTCAGAGAAAGTAAAAGACCTAAAAGGTATACTAACTATGCTGCATTCATGAGTGAGATTATAGATTCCAAGCCTTCCTTTGTTTCTAAAGCGCTTAAAATAAGGGCATGGAAAGATGCAATGACAGAAGAATACGGATCTATAATGAAAAATGATGTGTGGGATATTGTTCCTAGACCTAAGAACAAATCCCTGGTATCATCAAAATGGATAGTCAAAATCAAACATGTTGCGGATGGTAGTATTGAGAAACATAAAGCCAGATTCGTAGCCAGGGGGGGTTCACGCAAAAGGAAGGTATAGACTATGAGGAGACTTTTGCTCCTATTGCTCGATATTCCTCGGTTAGGGCAATTATTGCCATTGCAGCTTCCAAAGGTTGGAAGATCCATCAAATGGATGTTAAAATTACATTTCTAAATGGAGAAATTGAAGATGAAGTGTATATAGAGCAACCTGAAAGATTTGTCACAAAAGATCAACAATCATATGTGTGTAAGCTTAAGAAAGCTTTGTATGGGCTCAAACAAGCTCCTCGAGCTTGGTATGAAAGGATTGATCGTTATCTTCAAAATTTGGGATTTTCAAAGAACAATGCAGATCCTAATCTCTATTTCAAGATATCAAATGGAGATTTACGTAGATGATCTCCTAATCACAGGAGAAGAGTACCTTATAGCAGACTGCAAGCAAGATCTTGCAAAGGAATTTGAAATGGAGGATCTAGGCCTTCTTCATTATTTTCATGGTTTAGAAGTGTGGCAACAATCTCATGGAATTATTGTGAATCAAGGGAAATATATTGTTGATATTTTAAAGAGATTCAGTATGATGGATTGTAAACCAGTGTCCACACCTATGGAATCCAATCTTCTCAAGTTGAGAGAAGCTATGGCTAGTTCTGAGAGTGCAGATGCTAGTTTATACAGACAAATCATTGGATCTCTTATGTATCTAGTTAACACTAGACATGATATCTCTTATGTTGTAAATGCTCTAAGTCAGTTTATGGTAGAACCTAAACAATTGCATGGTTGTAAATGTAAAACTAGAACTTCATGGTTTTACAAACTCCGATCGGGCAGGATGCATTACAGACTAGAAGAGTACATTCGGATGTTGTTTTAGCTTGGGATCAACTATGATTTATTTGTTCACCAAGAAACAGAATTTTGTTGCTCAGAGTTCAACAGAAGTAGAGTATATTGTAGCTTCTCTCGGGGCTCGAGAAGCCATCTGGTTAAGAAAACTCATTGTGGGACTGTTTGGACAAACCATGGAACCTATTGTTATTTATTGTGATAATCAGAGTTGCATTAAACTTGCTATTAACCCCGTGTTCCATAATAGGTCCAAACATATTGAGATTCCTTATCACTATGTCAGGGATATGGTGGAAAGAAAGACCATTCAATTAGAATATGTAAAAACTGATGAACAAACTGGAGATATGCTCACCAAACCCCTAGCAAGGAACAAAATTGAACATTTCAGGAATAAACTTGGCATGGTGAAAATGTGAGTTTGTTGTACTAACATTTCTTTTATGTTTTATGAATTCATATCTCTTTGTGGCAAAGGTTATATGAATTCATTCTTTTATGCTTAGATTTATATGTGGAATGTGGCAGTTCACATTTATATGTTTGTTGAATATCATGGACTTGATATTCGCTGGATATCATGGATTTGATATCCTTTGAGTCTTGGAGACTCGTGGATCAGGGATCCACATTGAGTAATGGTGACATCATGGACTTGATGTCGGGAGACCATTACTCTGAGCATTTGGTGAATATCATGGACTTGATATTCGTTAGGCCAATGCTCTTGATATCATGGATTTGATATCTATTGAGTCAAGGTGACTCGTGACTAATTGACATCATGGACTTGATGTTACATTGAATATCATGGATTTGATATTCCTGTGTATTTGAGAATTTGGTGGCTTGATGTTATCATGAATATCATGGACTTGATATTCTTGTGGATTTTATCAATCCACAAACAGGAAGGATAACATCATGGAACTAAATGATGATATACATATGGACTTATGTTTTCATTTTATTTGGTAGATAGGGATCTACCTTCATAGATGTGGAATCTATGATATCTCAAGATAAGGTATCCGAGATGGTTATGTTTTTGTTACCACTATCAAGGATGATAGTCAAATTAAAAGGGTGTGTCCTACTATAGATGGGATCTAAAGGTTGATCTTACCCTCAAGTCTAAGAGGGAGCGATAACATTATAGCCTTTACGGCTAAGATCAACTCGAGCATATGAAGATAATAATAATTTGCTATTTATTATCACCCTTGCGATATATATACATGTGCGATTGTATAATAATAACTGAGGCATTATTATTATAAAATAATTAACTAAAAGGGCCGAAGTTGGCCATCTCTTGGAAGGATAGTTAATTACCAAGGCACACACACACATATATATATATTCAAGTTTGATTCTTGGACAAGAACACACCAAAAACATAACGTTTGTTCTTCCTCTCAAGAATCCAAAGAAGGCAAATTATCCTTGCATTATAGAGCAAAATTTATCAGCAAATTGGGGTAAAATTTAGCAGCAAATTGGAGCGAATTATTTCAGGCATTCAACAGCGAATTTATATATATACTTGGAGTCCGAATTGATACAAAATCTGGTGTGCGATTTGAATCAGAATATTATACATATCAAGGGTGTGAATTACCCTACCTAGGGCTTGATCCCCATCTACTATTTTACACATTACTTGAGGGCAAATTCTTGGACAGAATTCGCATGCCTTGGGGTTCGAATTTAACACTTTAGAGGGCTGCGATTTTGGACCTGTGTGGTTGCATTTTCTACATCACATCAATATTGGAGTTGCAGATCTAAAACAAGGGCAGACTTATCAACATAAATTGGTGTACAAAATTGGTACCATCTTTACACCTTTCTTTGTCAATTTTGTCTATATATTGTTTCAGTTTTAAAAGCTATCTATAGATTGTATTTTCCTTGCATAGATCTGAAAATATCAACATACTTTAGATCTCGAAGAGCTTCCCTTGGAAGAGAAGCTTATCATCACACACTGTTTCACTTAATGCTGTCTTGCAAAAGACAAATTAAAGTAGTAACAGTGTAAATTATTCATTATAGAATCTAAAAGAATCAGTCATTTCAATGACAACGTAGGAAATGAATAGTGTTCTAATAAAACATGTAAGTTTGTTTAGGCATAAACATTAAACACCAATACAAAGAACAATATAAGCACTAACAATTATAATAACATTTTAATAATTATAATATCTTCTAATTGATGAAAAGGTATAGATGACTTGCAACAATGCCTGATTCACACCCAACTCAAGTATACCAGACATAATTCTATTTCTTGACAGAATTGCAACTTAGGCACCATATGTTTACCATTCTAGGAATTCAACTTCACTATAAGGATTCATAAATTGCCACCAGGTGCTGAATCGTAAGGGTAAATAAGAATGCTTGAACAAGTGCAAAGTTGCTTTGTGAGATCAATCAAGTGGGTTTAAAAAAGACTACTTCAAATTCCATATCTATTACTCATATATTTTGACTCTCACCTATTTACCCCAAAGATGTTTGTTTCCTCTTGTAAATAGTTCCCTCCATTATTCTTTTAGAAAATGAGGTTATCCATCTCTCTATGAGACAACATTACAGCAAAAACAACAGAAACAAATTCAAAAATTAACGTTCTATAACTTTTTATTGAGGCCTAGCAAATCTATAAAGGCTTTCAATTCAAAACAATAGCATATGAGGATTAATAAATATGTTAGCGCAGGAAAGACTTACTTTCCGTTCAGGCTATGAAGACCAATGGTAGGAAACAAGGGCACAATTACATCCTTAGGGACTGATCCAAGGAATTTTCCATTATGTCTGTATATCCATCATTCGAAAACAAAAAGATGAATATTTTTGTTGCATTAGATTCCTTGTAAAAAAGTATGCATATATTGCTAACTTGCAAGACTGCTGAGTTATTCAATAGCTGAGAAATATATCATAGGAATCCTTTGGTCCAACAATAACAAAGAATCAAACTAGCGAAATAGTAGTAGAGAAAACGAGTAATACGTAAAAAAGATTTCTTGTGCAGCATAATTTATGCCAGCGCCAACTGTATCTCCAGTTGTAAAAGTAGGAAAACCAAATTGTTCACCCTTTCCTTGTCCGCGATAAACTAAGCCATCATCTCCATGATACCCAAAGCTATTTTGCTCCCACCTGCAAGTACAATCATGAAACGGTGTTATAAACCATATATACATAATCCAAGAAAACTGATAGCTAATGAATCAAAATATTATGTCCTCTTTTAAGGTGTAATGGGAAAACACTATCAATGAACCACTACAGAAGTTAGACAACTCAACAGAAAAAATGACTTTAGAAAAAACAGTATGCAAAATCCCTCTTTCTGTATTTTCAGTTTTGGATTGTTGAGGTAATTCAGCTACTGCTGTGAATCAAATTTTAATTCTGATGTATCTGCACGTTTGGATTACTGTAATAACTTTGTTTTCCCTCCTTAATGAGATATGATTACAGACTATTTTGGATAATAAAGTTTTTTCAGGTATTTGTTTAAATTGAAAATGTAGAAATGTTGTATAGATGTTATGGCATGATATGATGTATATGCACTTATTTGAGTACTGTTTTATTTCTGTGAAAACTGGTACTGCTAATGTCATGTGGTGTTTTCAAGCACACGAGGAAGGGATTGGATGAGGATCAGATTAGGCATTGATTCATGGAAACAACAAAACTTGATATGTTATCAGTCTAATTGTTATGGTGTGTGGGGTTTCTAGAATAAGTCATTTTGAATTGTTGTATGTTGCTGTTTGTTATATGAAAGTATATATATATATTCCATACAGTACCGTCTCAGACATTGCCATGTTGTAAGTCACTGGTAGACCGATCGGATTTTCAGGATCCTATGTGGTGTAAACTTTTTTGTCAATTACAGTGGTTGCAGGCTACTATAAGATAAATTTAATATCAATTATATGTTTATAGCTCTATGGCTATTGTCAGGATTAGAAAAAGGGAAAGATCTCGTAAGTCTTTTGTGTAATGTCCCCTATTGCGAGGATCTAGATCTTGCCCTAAAATCACAAATTCCATTGAAATAAGAAATGTACGACGGTTAGAAGTATAACTTTACCATTTAAAAATGCCTTTTTACAAGATAAACCCTGATTTAAGTCCTGCAACCATATTAAACAATATTGGATGTGTGTGTGTGTGCGTGCGTGATTCATAAATCTCAATTATTCTCATTAGGGCTAGTAATCACACATATAAATACAAAAACATATTATTATCCTAATTCATTAGATAGGTCTAATTACATTGGAATTTGAATGACACCGCACTAAGCCCAACAGCGGACATTCACCCTCTTGGCCCAAATGATAGGCACATTGGACATCCAGCATGGGTGGTCTACCTAGTGGGATGCACGTACCTACAGCCCCTATCTATGTTTCCTTATTCATCCTTTTATGACTGAGAGCATCATAGGTTGGCCCAAAGCAACCCTCACACTAAGCCCAAGAGCGGACACTCACCCTCAGGCACATTGGACATCCAGCATGGGATGGTCTACCTAGTGGGGTGCTTGTATCTACACTCCTTATTCATGTCTCCTTCGTCATCTTCCAACAATCAGCCAATCCACAATATGGAACCCCTCAAGGAATCATATAAGACGCCAAGAGCATGTGCTTTCCAATCAAGCTCAAGAGCGCAGAATGAGCACCCAGTCATTCAACCTCCTGGCCCCACCATTGGGGGTTGGCATACTTGATGGGGGTGTCAGCGCTGCTGCCTTCTTAATGAATTCCTTCCTTCACCCCATAATGGTATGGTTGGTTGGAACTTGGATCAAGTATTCAAGGGATCTCACAATTAATTAATCAGGTATTAAAACATGATAGCAAGAATGAAAACATATCATAACAGCAATACATATATATTACTCATTATTTCCAAGTATTTCTCATGCACCTTACTATTATTAAATCTGAAATCAGTTGAGAAGTTTGATGATTTTTTAAAGGGATTGGTTGTTCTTCTTGATGATTTGATGATTGAATGATTAATATAGACTGGATGAATTGATGGAAGAACTGATTGCTAGTTTATTTGCTTGATTCACAATTGATGTTTGATGGATAGTTAAATGATTTCCTTTAATTTGATGATATGATATATTAGTGAATGTTGATTGAATGAATGTGGAATTCAAAGAGTGATGAGTGATGATTAAAATAGTGCCAAGTTGATGTATTGGTGAGTGATGATAGATAAGTGATCCTTGAATGCTTTAAATGATTTCTTCTTTATACATTATTTGTGAAAGGGCCACCACCTTTCACCAGAATTGAGTCACCACTTTTCATTGTTGCCTTTAAGAATAATATATTATTACCCAAAACTGACCTCCGTTGGATGTCCTCAAATGAAACCTTCTCCCCTTTATATCTTCCAATACGAGGGAGAGTCACACCCCTTCACCATGTCTGCCCCTTTGCAATGATCACAACATTTCATAATTACCGCCCTTTGGAAGAGTCACAATCACTCACAACCTTTGCCTTTTGAAGAAGTAACTTCCTTATGTTTCTTCTCCATTAATAATCTCTTGATTCATACCTTCAAACTATGTCCTCTCTTTATACTTCTCCTTTAAGTCTGCATATAACCTTCTCAATTTGCATCAGCATATTCTTTTATATCTACAATATTCTTCTTTTATATCTGCATATACTCTTCTTACAATTCTGCTATAAACTCTTCTTACAATTATGCCTTCAAACTTTCTTTGATGATCTTCCTTTTTATCTTCTCATTTGCAGATCTGCAAATGTAAGTCTCATATAAATTCTTATTCCCCATGCTCCCTTCAAATGGACTTCACCACTTCATAATATATCTTCCCAAGGAGAGCAATTTCATTAATGAACACACCAATTGTGATGAGAGGCAACCTTTCATAATGAGGTGAAAACCTTCTACCTTGATAGCTGCTTTAACAATAATTATGATTGCTATTCCTAAGGAATGTTTTGGTGGCTTTCATAATAGTTGTTGCACATTACTATATCAGCGCTGCCTTAAACTTTATCTCTGGTCATTAATTTTTCATTGCTGCTTTTACCTTTTCCACTACTTATATCTGCTTATACCTCGGCTGTTACATCAAAATGGGATTTCATTCCCTTCATGCTTGTCAAATCGAAATGTTCTTCCTTTTATATTTTCATGTGGAGGAGGTCGCACCTCTTCACCCAACCGGTCCTTGCAAAGGTCACACTCCCTCAAGAAATTGCTATTTAATTAATTCTGGTCGGCCTTACAAGGAATCGCTATAATGCTACCCTGTTAGCCAGCTCTCTTAGAAGGAATTCTTTCCTTGGACATGCCTGATGATTCGTATAATAAAGTCAGCCTTATATAATTGCTTCCCCATTAATTTGAGTCAGCCCTCATTTAATTTACTCTGTTCATTTCCTACTTGGGTTATTCTACCAAGTCGGCCCTAGAAACTTTGAAATTTCAACTATTAAAGCATGCGTTCTGTTATAAAGGGCAGGGGCATGACATTTTGAACCTTGTTGCAATGACTAAGGTGGTGAATTCAACCTTCTAATAGCATTATTTTGATTCTTAACCTTGAATTATAACTTTGATGGAAATCTAAACTAAAACTTGGAATTATTGTTAACAGGCCTAATTAAGTTCAGTTTTGGGGGCCTGCACGGCAAAGACAAGGGTGGATTTAGAATTTTATTTGGATTGAATGTATGAATTTATGGCATAGTTAAATCCCCAATGAAACGCGCAAAGAAAAGGACAGAGATATTGATGTCTCGAACTCGCTGTCTGCGGTGACATTAAAGTCACCACTTTGAAGAGGTAAAGGCCTGGAAATTGTTAGTACATGTGAGTTCATTGTGAATGGTTTCTCTAGTTATGGTCTGGTATTGTTCAATTAAAAAGTACAAATTCCAATCCCATTAACAGAGATAATAATGGCTTTTGTTAGTTGTTTTTTATAATAATAAGCAACCTAGCAGGGGGGCCGACCCTTATACCACCACAGCCCAAAGGCGTCAAACAGAACAACAGCACTAAAACAGGGGTGCTGGCTTTTACAGGCCATCAACGCTTATTAACAGCACACGAACAGAACAAGTGATGTCAAAAACATAAACAAAAAAGAACAATACACTAGCACAAAGGCTAGTAGCCCTCCTCAAGAGTGGGAGAGTCGCTCACTCACCGCATGTGGGGAAGAATGTGAGTTTGAAGAACTACTTTTCCTACGTCATCAGACAACTATCCAAGCAATGTTGTCATTAGGATCCCCCACAAGGGGGAGCAACTAATGACACTCCATTTGGACATCTATCAGCGCAATGGCCAGAGTGTTGAGAAAGTTGTACATTGTCAGCTAAAGCTTGGAGCAAAGCAGGAGCAAAACGCAAAGAATGGTCCACCTAACTGAAGGAGGCCGCAACAGTAGGAGCAGGAGTGATATCCACATGGTTTACAGCAGGGGTATCACCAGATGTTTATTAGTATGTTTGTGATTGTGAGTTTCATTTCTCATATGTTCTTCAGCTATGGTTTTATAAACTAACCTATTGATGACAATTTGAGTGTGAGTAAGTGCAAGTACTCGTCTCTCGGCTTCACAAGATTATCAAGTTGGGTTAATGGAGGCTAGTGTCATTGATTATGTCTATGCATTTCATAATTTGCATATTCATGTACTTGTACATTATATTTGCATATTTTAAATTTATGATTTGATTAGATGTGTTTGTCCTCAATCACTATTGTTGGTTGTTTGCAAGTGGATGTGTTTGTCCCCATTCACAAGATGATGTAAGAGGTTGGAAGTGTTTGTACCTAGTCACAGGAGTTGGTGATTATGATTGGATGTGTTTGCCCCAAATCATAATTGTTGTGAGTAGATGTGTGTCCCTGTTCATAACCTTGTTTTCGGATAGGTGTGTTTGTCCCTATCCAAATTTGATGTAAGACCTTGGATAGATGTGTTAGTCCCTATCCTTAGATCCATGGGTAGATGTGTTTGTCCCTATCCTTGGATAAAAGTACACAAAGCGTTGTGAGGCTAGTTCCACTATTGCTTGTCATCACTCCATGTTCACACTAAGGGAGGGTGTTGGGAATTAGTGTTCACATGCATTAAAATAATAATGTGGTGTGTAAGGTAAAGTGAGTTGTAATAACAACTCGCGTAATTATGGGTGGTTGAATATTCTATTATTTGTTAGGTTTGTCAGTACGATTATTTGTTTGTACTATGAACTATTAAAAATAGCACATCTATATTAGAGAGTTGTTATAGGATCTATCCTACAAAATAGGAGAGTGCAATCCTATAAATATGTAATGTCTATTGAAGAGAAGATATATAGAAGCCTATTATTCGGTGTGCAAAATTGTTCTATGCTTCTATAATTTTGCTCAAAATTTCTTATATATTATACATATATGTATATGTAAAAGAATATGCAAATGAAAAATAAAAGCCACATAGAATATTACTGAGAACTAGAAACTAAAAAAATTAGCAATAAAGAGCAAGCAAGATCAAATAAATCAAGGAAAAGAACGAACAAAATAACTAAGAGACGAGCAAGCAATAAGTAAAAGAGACATAGCAACGAAATGCTCTATAGGAACGAAAGAAAGAAACAGAAATGAGGCAAAGGGAGCAAGGTGAACCAATAGAACTAGGAAAAATGAAGGGGGAAGAGACACGTGAGGAGAGAGAAAAGAGAACAAGAAGGAAAGACAAATGTCCAAGCAAATGAACTATAGGGTGAAAAGACAAGGAGTGGGGTGGTGATGCCGCTTTCTAAGGTTAGATAACAAAGGTTGTCATGAAAGGTTGATACTCCACCCATCATCACAGGAAAGGTTAGTGGGATGATTGTTGATAGCAATGGTTTCCTTGAGTTTTCTCTTGAAGAAGGTGTCTTCTTTGGACAAGATTTGAGTGTTTTCTAAGTAGATATGGTGTTTGGTTGATGAGGACCAATCGGCTAGTGCAGGTTTGAAAACTAGATCGTGCTTAATATTTGTGCACTATTTTTTAATTCTAGTGTTGGAAGAGTGGCATGTTTCAACTATATAAGGTAATCTACAAGAACACACAATCTTGTAGACTCCAACTTCTAGAAAGATGTTCCTAGGGTTTTGAAAACTCAATCGTGCTTAATATTTGCGCAATGTTCTTTAATTCTAGTGTTGAAAGAGTGACATCTTTCACCTATATAAGGTAATCTACAAGAACACATGATCTTGTAGACTCCAACTTCTAGATAGATGTTCCTAGGGTTTTGAAAATTCGATTGTGCTTAATATCTACGCAATGTTCTTTAATTCTAGTGTTGAAAGAGATGTTTCAGCTATATAAGGTAATCTACAAGAACACACAATCTTATAGACTCCAACTTCTAGAAAGATGTTCCTAGGGTCTTTGGGAGAGGGAGAAAGATTTTTAACTGTTGTAACAAGCTTGGATGCACAACGAAAGCCTTTCTTAAAAAGGATCTTGTTAAGTTTATGGGAGATACCTTAAATATAGGGAAGGGATCCAGTTAGTGGGGTAGCAGGCAGGGCGAGTTTGGGGTTAGAGAGGGACCAAGATTTGGCTTGGTTGAAAATTCCAAAGATTTGCTTACTGGAGTATCCATTTGATCTGACGACCTTATGAAGATGGGATAACTCCAGGTCTAGGTAATCTCTGTCACAAATTCGATCGGCCCGAATGGACAGTGTTTTGAGGATTCCCATTTTTGGGTAGGGTGGTGGAGGGTTGCAGGTAGAGATTAGTGTGGGCAGCTTTGGAGTACGCTCGACAACTTAGGGAGACATCTAATTTCTTGATGAACAAATTTGAGCTAAACCTATTTTTTATTAGTGGATAAATTATACTACAAAGTAAGATCCTCAAATCTATAACTGATTCAATTAGTATTGGCCTACTTTAAACAACAAATGCAATGAACCTTGAGAGCAAATGAAACACAAAGATGGATTTCTTGATGCTAACATTTTATTTGGTGAAGGTAGTGAGTAAATTTCTTGCACACAAAACAAACGCTAGATTATTTATACTACATGAAAAAAGCTTGCATTCAAAATTTCACCTTACCAAATGTTAGATGAACATCATTCCAACTACATGAAGTATTTTATTTGATAAATACAATCAGTGCTTTTTGACCTACATAACTAGCACCAAAACGATTATTCTATGTGAAGAAAACTTGCATGCTAAAGTCCACCGCACTCATCTATATATGGACATCTCAACTACCAGGAGAGCATCATTTACACAGTACTCTTAAAACAGATTTTAAGCATATTGCAAGAAGCACATGAAGCTACAAAGTAAAGATCAAAAAGACTTACAATGCATAATGCAGCCATCATCTTTTTCCAATGTGCTTGAATGTGATTATTATGCAAAAAAATCACACTTTATAATCTACAGGTATTTTCCGAAGCTAGCAGTTCGTTCAAGGTGGCTATGTAATTCACAGCCATTCAACTTGTATGCGTCAGTAAGCAATTATACCTTTAAAGTTAGATGTTTCACCAAGCAAGCTACATAGATAATGACAACATACAAATTGGATCATTTATAGACGGACATCTTCTCAACTACCAAGAGAGAATCATTTTTACTGTACCCTTTGAACAGATTTTAAACAAATTGCGGGAAGCACATGAAGCTACAAAGTAAACATCAAAAAGATTTACTATGCATGGATTATGGCAACCATCATCTTTTTTCCAATGTGCTTGAATGTAATTTGTCTTAGGATTGAGGAACACTGAGAGGGGGGGCTGAATCAGTGTTCTAGCACATTTAAACTTATTAACTTGATTGCATAACCATAAACCAAATGTAACTGAAAGTAAACAACAGAAACATAAGCAAAGCATCCACAACATTATGGCACCATATTTTTTATCGTGAAAACCCAGTTAAGGAAAAAAACACGGCGGGGATGGAACACACAAGTAATTACTTTTGCAGAAATAAGTGACCATGTTAGAGGTTTGAGTTCATAGGGGAATGCACATGGATTTAGGCTTACAACCTAGAGCTCACTGCTCAAATTACAATATACAAAGGCTCGCTGCCATACAAAATGAATGGATAACAATCCAACAAAAACGAACAGATAAATAGCATCAACTATGTCTGGGCAGTTCCAAGTAAGTACAATAGAAATTTTCTTATCTAATAATTGAACCTCTGATTATTGATCCATCATTCATACACAACATATCCTTTTTATATCCAACCATCGCATCACATAAATCACCACAAAAACTCAAGCTTATATATCCATCAGCAAAGATAATAACTCCAACTGTCGGCCTCAAGAACAATATGAGTAGCATGTGAAGTGTCAGCCAGATCCATCCTCAAAACGTGCTCCTAACCTTGAACAAAAGCATAGATGTCATCATACATGTCGGCTCTATCATATCCAACTATCAAACCGATCAGATCATCAATCTAATAGGATCGTTGATCGATCCAATAACCAACTGTCTTCATTCTTCACAGTACTCTGTATACCCAATACTCAGAAAGCTATAACTTGAACAAATGACAACATTAACTGTTGCAAACATAAACCACGGTAGATAATACCTCTCTGAAGCTCCTCCTAGGTTTGCACCTCAACACTCGATCATATATTCTTGTACCGATCCATATACTGAACCATGTATACTTAGTCAGTTTTCCCATACTTAGCCAAATTTGCACTCTAACCTTCAGTAACACCTCAATATGATAAGTAACCTCCAGAATCATGTATGGTTGTCATCAATGACAACATACAACTCAATAAGAACAGTGTCTCTTGCCAACAATTTGTCAATGAATGGAAACAAAAATTCAAACAACAATACAGGTTGTCTTGCAAACATTCCTCAAATTTGGTGGCAAATACTGCGAAAATTCACATACTTTATCATCTACAGGTATTTTAGAAAGTTAGCAGTCCATTCAAGGTGGTTATATACTTCACAACCATTCAACTGGAATGTGCTCAGGGAGCAATTAATTGTTATACCTTTTCAAGTTCCATGTTTCATCAAGCAAGCGAGATAATACATGACAACATGCAAATTGGATCATTCAACTTGTGCACATTTGCAATATGAAGTAATACTAGCTAAAGCAAGGAGATTGGATCTTTCTTTATGATTTGCAACAAAAGGACAAGCCAAATAAAATAGAGCATTGATTGCTTTAGGTGGATATTACCACACATTAGCATGTGAATGACAGTTTGGAGCTATTGAAGATAGAATATCAATGCTAAGCTCCACTATCTGGCCACATGAGCAGGAGATAGGGGTTATAAACTTTTTTTTTTTTTTTAAAATTGTCTGACTCGTGCATAACTAGCAGCTTATTTGTACAATCTGTGATTTTTCTCTGTCCATAGCCAAGTTGGCAGCCAACAGCTGCACATGTATCAACAATTAATCACTTTGATTCCTTCCTCTTCCTGCTTATAAGATGTTTTACAGCAATAAGGACATCTACTAAAGCACCCCTCCTTGCTTAGAACCTTTAAAATGCATTTGATGCAAGAAAAGAAGAGGTAAGGCGCATTCTCCACACCATTATACTATTGCTCTTATCCATTGCAATCTCCCACAGTGTACAACTGTGTTAAGTGCTCTACTTGCCATCACATGAGGACACAATATCCCCACAAGCTTTGATCATGAATGCCTTCACAAAAGGTAAAGCTTTGATCCTTGAGGTTAATGAGTTTATTGACTATGACTAAGGAAATTTACGAGTGCCAGAGGAGCTATGAAAAGATCATTAGAATGACCTAAATATTCTCTCTGGCAGTATTCCACTTAAGCAAAGACTGCTCTTTAAATGCAATCCACACGTCTATAGGCCCTTATGCAAATCTCCATGCTCATTTGGGGTCGGCAAAAGTCTGCAATGGTAATTATATGAAAAAAAACTGAATTACCACAGTCATCAAGTAAAAGCATAAATAGTCCGTAATGAAATGGCATGTAAAGAGAGCATTTTTCTTCATTAGTGTTACCAAGGTTCAACTCCATCTGTGGAACATGTAATGTAATATAAGGAATTCCATAACCTTTCCCGAAATTGAAAGAGTTATCAATATTACAGATAACGGAAAGAGAAAGACTGCCGATATATAGGACATTAATGTAATATGTAATCCAAGCAGGTTATATACCATCTGCAAAGAATGACAGGTGTTTGCCAATATCAGAAAAGGGACATAAGAAAGGACAGCAATCAGCTCACCCGGGATGTCTGCCAGACTTGAACTGTCGATCAGTAAAGCCAATGGAAACCAAGCCTCGCTGTCCCCTGTCTTTAACAGTAATCTCAAAGTAGTAAAGAATTCTCTTAACAGGGGCAGGGCAATCAGCCTGCGCTGCACCAACATCATGACCATGCTTTCCCTCGCCACTGTACTGTGCAGAGAGCTTGTCAGGGGAGATAACCAAGCAGGGAGAGCTGGGGTTTGTATTCAAACGCTTGGGAACTGGCTCGTCTTCCTCCATGAACTCTTCATCACCAAATCTCCTCGTCCATCCCATTTGTGCAAGGCTTACATCATTTAACCTAACCCGCGACCAATCATCTCCATTCAACATCCTGCGTAACTTAACCTCAAAATCAAACAAAATAAGAATACAGAATGCAAAACCAAAAATCAAAACAAATAAACAATCAAACTAAGCTAAACAATACCCCGCTAAAATAAATCCAGTTCTGCTTAAATTTTACAAGACCTCACCACACGAGCTAAAATTAAGCGCTCCCATTGCAACATCCTTTCAAATTTAACCCCAATATCAAACAATACAAAAACATACACTCAAACAAAGATAACGAAACCCTATTAAACTAAACCAATTCTTCCCAAATTTTACCCTTCGGGCAAAACCAATGCGCTCCCATTTCAAAAATTGAAGCAAAACTATTTTAAAGATCTCAATAATACTTTCTGATTTATGGTGCAAATTGCGCCTCAAAATTGAACGATTGCTGATAATATTTATTCAAATTCTCAAATACTGATGATAAAGATGAGATTGAAGAGAGCTAATGAATCATGCATACCAATTGTGGTAAGCGTAAAAATATTCAAATAAACTGTAGGAGGAGGCAGCTGAAAAATACTCCAGACGGCTGGAACTAAAAAGGCAGGTGAAGAGCGGGTTGAATGAACGAAAATGTCTCCCCGATGTATTAATATATCGGAAAATAAGCAAAAATCGTTTCGTGACGTTCAAATGAATTAAACGGGAAAACAAAGAATATTTCTTCGGTGGCTTCCAAAAGATAGATAGAATGATAAAATTTTAATGTTGATTAGGCTAAATATAGCGTATGGGACAGTTAGGCAATTTAAGTCTATTTTAATAACTCAGTTTTTTTCTTGTATAAGTTGATGATGAACACACTTTACTTCTCAATGCATTCTTCGCTGAATAGGTTATGCCAAGAGCTATTAGATATAGTATACGAAAATTTGTCCGTGATGTCCTTGTATACTTCACATTCTAAAATAAAATTTAGTTTCCACTTTCCCAAAATTGCAAAACATGCAAATTCTCTCTTCACAAACCTCATTTGGCCTCTTCCAACCCCCGGTCTCACAGCGGAGTTGATGAGAGTTGGTTCTCAGCTGAGCAATAAGAATTTTAGCTCTCCAAGAAATGTTGGCCCCTATGTACGTTTTGGAGTTGATCATATGTGGGGTTGAACTCATTGAGATAATATATTTTCTTCCTTCTAATCTCATTTCCCCAATTTCTCTTGTAAAATTTCTCTATAATGAAGACCTTTATTTCTTTGTTATTTGTGGGGCACACATTGAATTGGATATTCCATTTACTCATGATGCGGAGTTCATTTGCAGCCTTAAAAAAAAGTGGCTTTCTCCACTTTTGGAAGGAACTAGCCTAGTTCTTTCTTTCTTTTTTTCATTTTTTTTTCCTGAATAAGGAGTTGAGGTCTACTAATAAAAGTATTTTCTAAGTACAAAAAAACAAAAAAATATGTCTACGCTTTGTTTCTTAAACTTATTAAAAGCTTTTAATTTTTTTTGCTAGTAAAACTTAAACTTATTTAAAGCTTTTAATTTTTTGTTAGTAAAAGTATGCGAGGATTATTTATGTTTATGAGGAATGGAAACATTTTTCTAGATTTGAAAATAATTATCAAACTAACTGTAAAGACCTTCATAATATCAAGATAACATTATTAACACAACTTACAATAATATTTATAATCAAACATTTAAATTATTGAAATATGTTAAAATATACAAGAATAGAGACATGAAATCACATTTCAACATAAAGATTTAGTACATGTGTCAACATTAAGGCACGACATAAGGAAGCATATTTCTACACAATAGACTACAAGGTTGAATACATTAAATATGTAAAGAACAAGGTATGGAGACTACAATAATGGGAACTATCAACATTTATGTCCCTCGAGAGCTTCACAAGTGAGAACATTGTCAAAGTGTCTATCTGCCCTACCATGAAACATTTGCACTTCCTTGGAATCTTTCATGACACTAAAGATACCTGACCCAATATGAGGAAAACTAATAATGCAAATCTGGCAGGAGTAATGGAGTCTATGTAGTGTGACGTACCTACATTCTAAAACTAAAGTAACAATATTATGGACCCACGCAAGATGCATATAGCTGACATGTGAAGGCAAAAGCAACAGCCTTTGCCTAACTATCAAATAATTTCAAGATATTAGTTATGTTGGGACTATTTTGTGTTTTATGAGTCTTGCTAAAAGTTTTGGTTCCCAATGTCATTTTATGCCTTAAAATTCAAAATGTCTTCAAGTGTGCCATCAAATTTTTCTACAAGTATCTGCTTCCCAAACAATGTGGTATTGAAAATGGATGAAAGCCTAAAACCCTAAACCCTTGTGACCTTGTTCTATTTTGAAGTTACTTTTCAAGTAACTTAAGTATCTTTAAGTCATGTACCTTTTTGGTCGTTGCCTTTATCTCTTAATCTTGTAATCAAGACCGAATATTCTTTATGGTCTGGAGACTTGGCGCAAGCTCTTATCTCTTAATCTCAGGAAGAAAGGAATATCCTCTTATGGATTCAAAGATTAAGCGCAGGCGGTCGATGTTGTTTTGATCGTGCGGTTGGCGCGTGATCGCTAGACAAAGAGGAAGTCGGCTCAAGCATTGCAAGATTTAGCGAGGACCATGGATGCAGTTTTCATCATGTGGCTAGCACTAGATCTCGTGACTTAACTCAAGTTATAAGAAATATTTGGAGATTCAGAGATAGCCTTATCTCTAAATCTCGTAATCTAACCAGAGGCCAGGACAAAGTTCTCTTTTTGCTGTGTCGCTAGATCTCCAGATGAAATCAGAGTTAAGTGAAATATTGTGAGATACAGCGAAGATCGTTGATCTCATTTCATATGAGCAGCTAGCGCGTAATCTCCAGAAAATAGCCAAAGTCAAGCTTTTATTTAGCGATTGAGCAAGGGTCATCTATCTTGTTCTATCATTGTTCTGTGTGTAATAACTCCAGAGTTAGTAAATCTTTCAATGAATTGGAGTTTTAGTTATCTCTTAATCTCCAGATGAACCTATGGTTGGAGCCAAGTCTACTGAAGTTTATTGTGAGATTCAAAGGAAACTTGGTCACGTGATCTCGGAATGGAAGTGCAGTTAAGAAAATAGTCTTGAGATTCAGCACGAGCTATTGGATCAAATCAAAAGTAAGATCAAGGGTTGTCTCTTAATCTCGAAAAGAATTGGTCAAGTACAAAAACATTCAGAGACTTAGTGTTGATCGTTGATCAAAGAAAGATCTGAGGGCTAGCGTGTGATCTCCGGATAAATTTATCAAGTACAGAATGATTCAGAGATTCAGTGTAAGATGTAGATCAAGATCTCATCATGTGGCTGGCGCATGATCTCTGAATAGGCTCAAGGTTAAGTAATGCATTCAACGACTTGGAGATTGCCTTGTCGTGTAATCTCCAAATCAAAGCAGGGTAAAGACAAGTCTAATCAAGTTAAAATCATACTTTAACGATGTCTCCTTGCATGTAATCTCCAAATTTGACCATGGGTAAAGGATTAACTATTTGAGTTCGTGATTTTATTTAGTCGCGCAATCTCCAGATGACTTGAGTCAAGATAAAGTTAAGAGTTGAGTTGATAAAGGAAAGATCTGGACCGTTGATATGATTTAGTTCTTGTGGTGTGCGTGTGATCTCTGAATAGAACTTGAGCTAGTCAATTAATTCAGCGATTTAGAGATCTTAGTTATCTTTGAATCTCTAGATAGACTCAGAGTTAGAACAAAGTTATCCTTTCGCCTTGTTGTTGAATCTCTGAATGGACCTAAGGTTAAGTTAAAAGCTCTGAGACTTAGCGCAGATCATTGATCTCATCTCAGACAAATGGCTAGCGCTAGATCTCCAGATGAGACTCAAGTTAAGAGTTTTATTCACCGACTTGGCGGTTCCTTTATGTTGATGTTTATAGCTTCGATCAGATAAAATGATCATAATATTATGAGAAAATAAATAAATAATATATTAATATATATATGATAATAATGGACATTACTGCACTATATATATTAATATACATATTTAATATTATCTCTTTATAATATTGAATTAAATAAATATCATTGAATTGATAATATTGTTATTGATCAAATAAAACAATATGAGATAATATTATTCTACATTATATATATACATATTAATATATAATAATAATGATATTATTATATATATCAATATGCATATACAATAAGTTTTCCGATTTTAGATTCATTATATACATGCATATTTATAAAGACTCCTTTATTTATATTCATGTATATAACCCATCCTTTATGGATTTTGCCTTCTCCAGCAATTTCTGTTGTTTGATAATTAGATAGTTGTCCTCAAGGCATCGCCCTTTTTTTCTATATAT
>MU226206.1:484659-517906 GCA_018584345.1 Thuja plicata
TTCAAGGTTAGTGCATTTCTCCTATTTCTTCAATTACTATCATATATCATTTCTATACATATAATTAACAGAATTTAAGGTATCTCTCTTGTTATTCTCCTTTCCAAATAGTTGATTCATTTGTGCACTAGCCCTTCTCTTGGGTTGATCAACTTGGATCTCCCATTTGTGCATTTAAGGATAAAAAGGAACATCTTATCTTCTCCTTAATTACAATATACAATCAATACAATTGAATTCAATTAAAGTTAAGGAATTCAATACAATCTAGGCAACTCAAAGAACAATTTATACATCAACACATTTCCTTTTTCAAACATTACATTTCAAGATAATTAATAATCAATCAAACCATCCTTTCTTAATACATTATACATTTTTAATAAACATATCTCTATTTCAATCCCTTTACATTTTGATGGATAGATAGATATTTTCCATCTTACATATATATATATATATATATATATATATATATATATATATATATATATATATATTGGATTCATATAAGAAATTTCAAAAGCCATATATTTTGATCTAAAATTTAACATGGTATCAGAGCCAGGTTCCTTCGTTAAAGCCTAAATCGCTTGAAGGAAGATCCAATTAGATTGAAGGAAGATCGAGATTAGATTTTTGGAAATCTCGTACCTACAAAATGGAAAATGGAATGAGACTCGAAGACAGACTTGAAGGTGCCTTTGATTTTGAATCGTGGAAACTTTGAATGATGTTGGTATTGAGGAAGCATGAGCTAAAGACAATAATAGAAAATCCTCTTAAACCTAATGGAAAAGAGTAAATGGGAAAAAGAGCAATGGAATTATTAGTGGATGGAGTGAAAAATCATCTACTACCTGTCATCACAAAGTTAGACTCTACTTATGACATGTTCAAAGCCCTGGAAAACATGTTTGAGATCAACAACACCAGCAAAATTCTTACCCTTAAAAATCAACTCTCTAATATTAAAATGAGTAAAGGGGAGACTATCACCTCATACTTTATGAGGATAACATAATTAAGGAATCAAGTCTCTTCTATTGGTCACATTTATGATAATAAGGAGTTAACTATGATAACTCTAAATGGGCTCCCTATCTCATGGGAAAATTTTAGACAAGGAGTAAGTGCTCGCACCAAACTCCCCAAATTTGATCGACTAAAAGCTGATTGCATTCAAGAAGAGTATAACCTAAAATCTAGAGCAATTGTGGAATCCACTAAAGAAGATGTTCAGGTTCTCATTACTAGTTCAAAAAGGAAAAAGGGCAAGAAGTCATATGATCAACAATCGTTCAAGAAACCAAGAGACCTCTCTTCAATGCAATGTTTTAGATGCGAAAAATATGGTCACACTGCAAGAAAGTGTCCTGACAGACTTAGAATGCAAGCTTCCCTTGCTAAAGTCAATAATTCAAATGTATGTTCAGAGAAATATGTATTCTAAAAGAAATTCAAGATACATTATGATTGAGAGGGAGTTCACTGATAAAGATAAGAACATTTATGAGGTAAACTTGACATGATTATTGATTATTATATTAATGTTATTTTATAACTATATGGGCCCTGTGTAAATCATAAGGAAGTGACAACCTCCAAGATTATCACTTGTATTTGTTAAAGTTATTGGAAGGTGACGATCTTACAATAACTTAATCTTCTATTGTGATAGATATCTTGTGGATAGAATCGCCGATAGAGGCAATCCACATTGAAGCTCGTGATTTTTTGGATAGAATCGTTGATGGAGGCAATCCACATGAGAGCTTGAGGATAGAACCGTCGATAGAGGCAATCCACACAAGAGCTCATGGATAGAATCGTCGATGGAGGCAATCCACACACTAAAGCTCATGAGTTTGTGGATAGAATCACCGATGGAGTCAATCCACACCAAAGCTCGTGAGCTTGTGGATAGAATCGCCGATGGAGGCAATCCACACGAGAGCTTGTGGATAGAATCTTCGATGGAGGCAATCCACTCTAAAGCTTGTGAGTTTGTGGATAGAATCATCGATGGAGGCAATACACACGAGAGCTTGTGGATCAAATCACCGATGAAGGCAATCCACCTGAGAACTGTGGATAGAATCGTCGATGGAGGCAATCCACTCGGGAACAAACTTTCACAATTTATGAACTTATTGTGATGTGCATTTTATCTTCCCTAGCTAAGAGGGAGTGATGATGTTTATAGCTTCAATAAGATAAAATGATCATAATATTATGAGAAAATAAATAAATAATATTTTAATATATATGATAATAATGGACATTACTGCTATATATATTAATATACATATTTAATATTATCTCTTTATAATATTAAATTAAATAAATATCATTGAATTGATAATATTGTTATTGATCAGATAAAACAATATGAGATAATATTATTCTACATTATATATATACATATTAATATATAATAATAATGATATTATTATATATATATATATATCAATATGCATATACAATGTATATTATAGTTGATAAATAATATTAATCTTATAAGACATGCCAATAACATTATATATCAATGAAACAAATTAATATCTTACTAATACCGATCGTTCAAAATCCATGCTAATCTGTACCGACGTATTTGGTTATACACATTAGTAACGTATTTAGCTATACCGATTACTATCAGTTTTGATGGATGGTAATTTATATATGTTGAGTATTAATCAATGATCAGGTTATGAATAATATATCACCTATGAGTTATCGGGTTGAAATGCATTGCTAATAACTTACAATAATGTATTTATAATAACCAATTAGTGTTATCGGGTAGTAAGGGTTTGTTATAGGGACATGACATTATAGAGTCATGTCTCCTCAAGGAAACATGTCTCTATAATGGCATGTCTCACAAATACATATATATACTCTTTAGTTGTTTGATAAGAGACAAGTATATACTACAAACAATACAAATCTCATTCATATAGCATAAATTAAATATTAAATATATTTATATATCTATTACTATACCAGTAATATATATATATATATATATATATATATATATATATATATATAGTGTTTAATTATATATTATATATATATATTGAGATTATATATATATTGGATTCATATAAGAAATTTTAAAAGCCATATATTTTGATCTAAAATTTAACACTTTATCTATGAATCTCCAGATTTGATCATGGTCAAAACAAAGCCAAGTAAAGTTTATTGCAAAATTCAGAGATACGAAGAGACGAGTTACCCAGTGTTAAGAGATGAACTAGAGGCAAAGTAAGGTTAAAATGAGTGGCTAGCACTGAATCTCGGGATAAAGTTAGAGTTAAGAAAACCATTTAGAGATTCAGTGAGGACCGTTGATGAAGTAAGATATCTGTGGCTGGTGCTAGATCTTGGAATATAACTCAGGTCAGAGGAAACATTCAGAGACTTGGAGATAATGCAGTTGCACAATATCCATATAGATCATGGTAGGACTAGGTGTGGTAAAATCCCGAGGATCTGTTCTCGCGCCATGCCAAGGAAATAATATAAAAAATAGGGTTAATAAAATATTGGAGATCCTGATGAAGTACAAGTGATTTGATGTATTGTAAAAAGTAAGAAAAGGGGCCAATCAGATTGTGTCTTGAGTGTTTTAACATATAATAAGGTTTTAAAAGACGAAAAGCACTCATGAATTTTTCTAGCCAAGCATTCAAATTCAATTACCTGTCAACTTCAAGTGCCACAACTAGGATAAAATTGATGTCAATACACGTAGAGTTATTACAGAAGTGATTAAGCAATGGTTTCTAGGTCCTTGAAATGATTGATGCATTGATGATTCAATGATAAATAGAGGCAGCCTTTGTACATTCTGCTTACCAAATTTTTTAGAGCAACAGAGCGAAAATTGCATAAGTTTCAGAGCAATTGAGAGAAGCATGTTTCAAAGAGAAGAATAGTTTAGAACCAGTAAAGATGAGTCAAGTAGAATCAAGCAGAGCTTCAGTCAGTGGTGAAGGAAAGGATGCAGATGAAGAACAGAAGGGGAAGAGACATTATTTAGATGAGTTTGTTGTTTTTCTTCTTGGAACCAACCAAAATAAAAAGGTAAATGACAAATACTTCTTTGATTATATGTCGAATTGTAGGGACCCCATCACTCCCGGGTGCTCTGGTTATCACTTGTTCAATTACTTTTACAGTAATAAGGATAGGAAAATCCCTGTGTCAAACCCCTGGACATTAGTTTTAGCCAAGTTGATAGTCCCAGATGTTTTTCTAGATGCGAATTTGTTAGTAGAATTGGCCAGAAGGTATGATCTTGTCTCTAAAACTATTAGAAAACATGATAAGACAACCCTAGTCACCTTGGATAGGGATTCTTTATGAAAGCCTTCGATATATACCATGCTTCTGCTACAGAGATTGACTTGACCAAATTGAAAACAAATATACCCAAGAGGTTGTAGTTAAGAATTTGATCCAGTCTCATGTGCCAAGGTCAAATAGAGATTATATAGCCCCCATGCCTTCTTCTAAAGGTGTTCTATATGAATTCAATGATTTAAGATTCTACATGAAGTATATAGCTTATGGGTTATGTAGAGTATTGGGGATTGATGGGCATATTGAGAAGATGCCTACAAATTTACTGATGATCATCCTAGATATCTAGAACTCCCACGTTAATACTGATTTTGACTATATTCAGTATGTTATTGATAGGATACATGAGGGCCTCATTAGTATCCAGAAGAAGACTAATCGTAAATTCATGCATTATTCAATTCTAATGCATTTGATTCTATTCTTCAACATAGACAACATTGATACAAAGAATTTGAGATGAAGGATGCACTTCCAAGGCCATCCAAACCTTGTACAATTCTGGATTAGGGTTTGGAATTTTACTTCCAATGAAAATGAATATTGTGGTTTTGAGAAATGGGTTGTACATCCAATTTTAAACTTGTTGGGTGCTAATGTAACTAGGCTGACAGTCAAGGTTCTTAGACTCCCAAGACCTTGTAAATATGTGGACAAATGGTTAGGGGATCACAACTAGGGAGATTCTTACTATGATAAGACCTACACACTGATTAGGGTTTGTGGATGTTCTTAGCCTCCACATATAATTCTAAAGTGTGTGCCTCCAAGGGTTGCCTTGATGGATTTTATCTAGAAACTAATGTGGACAAACAAAGAACACTTGCCCCCTACGGAAAAGGCACATTTACACCCAGGAAGTTCAGTGTTGTTGATTTTACCATTGGGAAAAGGGTCATGGATGCAGTAAACAAGTGGTTATGACAATACAAAATGAGCATGGCCTTAACCAGATGTGTAGATCCTGAAGGATTCATCAAGAGTGCCAAGAAATGGATAACCCCAAGTGTCACTGCTATCAGAGAACATGAAGGGTGTGATGAGGAAGATGTATTCAGAAACATCCTAGAATATGAAGAGGAAGAGAAGAGAGCTTCAATGTACCAGGACCTAATACATTTGGAGAAGGAGATGAAAAAGGCAGGGATTCCTTTTGGAGGTTTCTTCCCAGGATTTCCCTATATGAAAAGGTTCACTAAGATGATAGAAATGTATGACCTTGCATAACTAGCTTGAAGATCGGATTGAAGAGAAACAAAGAGGCCTTGAAAAGAATTCATCTTCTAAGTATGAGGAAGACAATAAGGGATGATATGTGGTATATAGTCCTCCTCATACGAGTCAAACGCCTAGTCTTGAGTGAAGCACAGAGGCTCATGATACTGAGGCGACAAGTGAGACTCTGAAGAAAAAACAATGAATAGAACAAGGAGAGCCTTCTCAAACTGAGATACACGAGAAGAAAAAGGATAGAGTAAGTGCCTTGATCACTCGTGATAGGCAATCTCATCACCAACTAATAAAAAAAATCAGAGAGGGAAAGAAAAATGAAAAGGATATCTAAGAGGAAGTGGAATTTACCCTCCAATTGTGTTAGGATGAAAGGGAACTCTATCAGGAAGAATTTCTAAGTGATGATGCATTCATCAAAACTGATGCGTTCAAGAACTTTCTTAGGTGGAGGAAGCAACAAGAAGTTGGGTCTCAGTTGCAGTTGATAGAAGGTGGCACCATATAGAGTTAATATTTGCAATATTTAAAAGCATATGATCCTGAATATGAAGCCATCACACCATAGGAGGCTAGGCAATTGGTTAAGTCCAGTGGAATGTTACTTGAGCCTGGACTGGATTTAGCCTCTGCATTCATAATTGATCAAATTAAGATGAAACCAGAGGCTAATCTATCTTCTGAGACTCAGATTGGATAAATGATAAGGGGATGTGGATATGATCCAAGATCCCAAACTTTAGCCATGTGGTCCCTGGCTCCAAGGACACAAAATCCATCTTTGGTTAGTATTAAGGAGAAAATGGATGGAGACAAGATCATCTGGACTGTCCAGAATACTTCTAATCTTGAGATTTCCCAGGCTGTTACCCATTTTGCCTACCTTAATGAGGCAAAAATAGAACAATTATCAGCAAGATATGGAAGGCTCTTTGATGAGTCAATTATTGTAGAAAAAGACAAGGAGAAGTGTTTGATACAGATCAAATCATTGCAAGGGCAAGTGGAAAATCTAAACAAGAAATTGGAAGAGGCCCCAAAAGCTCCTCCTCCTACAGCCAAAGAAGTATCTTCTGTGCAGACAGATATTACTGAGGACCTCCCACAGGAAATAAAGCACTTGGACAAGGATTAGAATGAAGTTGCCCTATCTGCATTATTTAACATATTTCAGCATAGGATAGATATCCTAAAAGGAAAATTGGATACAATGCATAAGGCATACATTAATTTTCCTAATTTAGAGAAAGAGGTAAAGAGACAAATAACAATTTTGGACCCTTTATTCAGTGCATGTTCAAGCAGGGGGTCCTTATTTGAAAGGCTAGAGGCATTGCATCCCCACTTGACAAATCTCCCAGAAGTAATATGCAGGGTAGGGGAGATGATTGAAAAAATTGGTACATCATTGTCCTTCTTCAAAGGAAAAGACAATCATATTCAAGCAAGGGTCAGCATGTTTGGCCCTAATTTCAATAGGTTTATCCCTCCTGTCAAAAGGGAAAATAATGAGATCAAGTCTGTTGAGGAATGGAGAAAAGAATTTGACACTTTGATACCTAAGAAAGAGGCATTCCTAACAGAGGAAAATGCCCTAGATATAGATAGATTCAATAAAGCCTTAGATGAAGTTTTCAAAGCTAAAACAAACTTTGTTACGTTTGTTATAGATGAAAAGGTGATTACCGATGCCAGGTGGGAAAGGAAAATGAAGTAGTTGCAGAGTATACAAGATTTTAGTTGGCCAACAAAGGATGAAGTCACACTTTGGGACAACATCACCAAGCCAAAGAAGAAGCCAACAAAAATTGACTTGGACATGACAGATGAAGAGTAAAGTGGCACTTGGCACCTGATCAATGAGCACAGGGAGGTAACCATCATCAATAATAGTGTAAGTTATCCTGTATTGGCGGTCATTAAGTCTCATAACAAATTTAAGAGGTTACCCTGAATATCTGCAGACAAAGGTGCCAACTGTAAAGGATTTGGAATGATTTCAAATCAACTACTCAAGTGTATTTCTTCCACTGACTGGAAATGTAATTGTTTTCGTCTTTTAGCACTTCTAGGTTTTTCCTAGCCATCTGAAGCTTGTTGCATCATGTTTTCTTTCAGGATTCCAAGATGGCTAGTGCATACTATATATAGCAAGTTGTATTATTTTGTAAAGTATGGTGAATTCACAACTGCGAGGCAGATTTTTGAATGTTGTTTAGTTTTAAGCTTTTTGTCATTCTGAATGTACTGAGCAAAGATATTTTAATAAAATAAAATGGAAGTTCCTGCTTCATATCTATGATGTCTTCTTGTATTTGTGTTTGAGTTCTTGTGTATTTAATTTGTAAGGCATTTTAAATATGTTGGTTACAAGGTAACTGTGAGATTGTTTTTGAGTTTCTTTCAAGGAGGGAGTAAATCTTAAAAGTAGTTTGAGAGGGCTAAATATTAGTATAAGAATCTGATACATGGGTATGGAAATGAGAAGGTGGTTTGTAGGGCATTTCATCTAAGTTCTATGTGTGTTTCCAATAAGAAATTTTTGTGAATGTTTATTTCATTTGACTCTTTGCCCTGGATTAGGCACTAGTCTAGATTTTGATTATTAGTTATCATCATCAACATTAAATCTAAGCAATCCTTTTATATTTCTTTTTAAAGAACATAGATGTTTATCATTTGTATTGAATAATACAAGTAATTTTATTAATTCCTTGGAGAGTGAATAATTAGGTCACCCTGTCCGAGTCTAGAACTCGAATAGAAGAAGGATGAGAATCCTTGTTTCACTTATATTTTCCCTTTTCAAGTTCATGGTCTGGCTTGTAAAGCTTTGCATAAGATTGGTTATATTCATTTGTAGAACGTGTCATCAGTTTTGGTAGTAAAAGGTAGGAGAAAATTAGTGCAAATACTTGATTCACTGTCAAATTTAGTGAGAAGCGGTAAATTGTAAAAGGTACACCTGCCTGAGTTCATGGAGCTCAAAGAATAAGGAGGATTAAATCCTCATCAATTAGACTTTTCCTTGTTTGATTCAAGTCTTTGGAATGATAGAGTCAAGCATTGATGCTTAACAAAGGTCTGACAAGAAAAATCTCTAACAAAATGGTGACTCTATTGGGGAGTGTTGAAATAAATCATGTTTAGTCTATCCTAAACTCTTTGGTGCAACATTTTTCAAATATCTTAATCTGGTTTCAAGTTGTACTGGGGAGAAGTGGGTTTCAGAAATAGGGTTTTAAATTTTATAATAAATAACTTTCTATTGTTCCATTTCTTGGTCAGTTTTGTTAATTTTTTCCCATACTTGTTGTTGGTGGTGACTCTATACTCTGTCCATTCTAGTATTTGCATATGAAAATAGTGAAAATTCTTGTCTGATTTAAAATGAGTTAGAAAAGAAACACCATGTCTTACTATAGAGCTAATCCAGAGAAAGATATAGGAGAAGAGATCCATACACCTAGAAGAAGATAACGGTCTAAAAGAGGTGGGTCAAATCATGACTCCCCAAGAGTTTCAAAAGGAAGAGTAGAAACCCCTGTCCCTAAGAGAGTTTCATCTTTATCTGAAGGTGTTGAGTGTTTAAGGCCAGTTAACCCTTATGTTGCTAACACATCTTTTGACCCTTTCAGAGATGGAGAAATGACTAATGCAGGTTTCTTCCCTACAGAAGAAACTCTAGAGCAACAAGGAGAAACATCTGTTGTTGATAATACATCTTATAATTCTAACAAATTGCATGAGGAGGTTCTAGTCTTGAGAAGAAGGAAGCATGAGGAAGAATCAAAGATAGAAAATGCAAGAAAAAAGCATGATCAAGAATCGTATGACTTGTTAACTGAAAGAGAAGAAATCTTGGCATAAACAAGGAGAAATGAGCTTAAGCCTAAGAGTCTAAATGAGGAGGTCAAGGGTTTGGACAAAGAATTGTTTGGTGATCTTGGGGACTTGAGGCAAAAATATGAAAACAATAGATCAAACTCCAAGATAGATTAATTTGAGAAAGAAGGACATGTTTTGAGGCAGCTGCATCCACATGAAATTGAGAAAAATGCAAAGCTCAAGAAAAATGACAAGGATGCCTCTGATAAAGGAAAACAAAAAGTGGTTGGTATCGGTATAAATGAGCCTAAAAAAAGAAAAGTTGCCCCTTCTCGTATGTCCCAAGTTGACATGGAATTGGAGCAAGCTAGAAAGGCTAAAGAGGACCTTGCTAAGTAGCTAGAAAAAAATGGAGTTGGAGGCTACTGCAGCTGACATAAAAATGAGAATAGCTTTCCTCCATGCTACTATAAATACCACTACAAGTAGATCTATGCCTATTACTATTGGGACATTGCAATAGAACCCACCAGGTGGCTCAGGGCCAAATGTTCAATTTTTTGGTCCTAATCTAAATGCTCAACATTCTAATCCTAAATAAGGTGCTCTTCAACCTACTCTGAATCAATGAGGTGTAGCATGCAGTAGTGGAAACAATACACAATTTCCAAAGAAGACATATCCATTTGGACTGATACCAACCTCTTTTCTTTGATGGCATTCCTGGTCATCCAAATATGTTCCCTAATGAGGTAAGAGACCGAATCCCAAAATTCACTGGTAATAATGTTATTACCTGTGAAGAACATCTGAATGCTTTCACTGATTTTGAAATTGAGAATGAAGATGTTATTATGAATATTTTTGTTCAGTCTTTGATAGAAGATGCCAGAGATTGGTTTAGGATTTTTCCTAATGATAGCATAGCATCTTGGGATGAATTTGTTAGCTCTTTTAGGGAACAATACAAAGAACATGTTAACTCTGGTTATATGTTAAATGAATTTAATAAAATTAAGAAATTCCCTAATGAAAGCATGGAAGATTTTAACAATAGATTTCAAAAGGCCATGAACAAATTGTTCCAAGTGTTTAGGTTAGATGAGAAAGTATGTCTAACTACCTACTTCAATACTACTGATGGGAAGATGTCCGATCTTCTCAGGGATGAGAACGCACGTACCCAGAGAGAGGCTTACAAAAGAACAATAGATATTGAGAGTAATAGGCAAGCCTTAGGGAAGATGGGGAAGAGAGAAGATGGTAAACTATGTAAGGAGACAAGGGGTCAAACAAGCAAACATGTTAAGGAGGATGACAGAGCTGATAAGTTGATGAGTGCAGTAAATGATCTTACTGCTAAAATAGAAAAAAATGACAGAGGTTTTCATGATAACAAGTACCAGTATCAGAGGTATGATAGATAACCAAATGTGAAGGACATGCCATATAAGACAAATTGGAAAGATGGAAAGCATATCCTTGAAAATCAAGAAAACCAAAAGACAAGAGACACCCCTGATCCTCTGAAGAGAAATAGCACAAACAATGTGGAGAATACTCCTTGGTGTGCTACTTGTAACATGCCTCAATCTTCTTACCAGTGTGTTTTAGCTCAAGCTCTAGCTGATCAAATGGAAGAGGGAAATGAAAAAACAAGTTTAGGACAAGAAGGTCCTACTGTCAATATGTTCCCTATGAGAAAACCTTATCCATGGTCTCCAAAAAACAATGAATCTCTTAAAAATACAAATAACAGGGAGGACAATACCAACAATACCTAGAGTACCAACCACAAGTATTTTTTGATTCATATGATGAGGCTAGTACTATACCACAAAGGACTATCAATGCATTAGGTGATGATGAGGAGCATCCCCATTTTAGATTATCTAATGATGAGGAAAAAAGATCTTTGACTATAGCAGAAATAAATCAGGCAAGGAGTGCTTATAGTTTAAGAAATAGAAGGGTAGAGCCTGGTCAGGGCAAACTAGCTTTTATATTCATCAAGGAAGGAGCTCCATAAGTTTTTGAAGGAACTCCTATTAAGGATAGCAAGGAAAAGAAAGCTACCAAACAAGTATAATCCTCTTCTGACCAAAAGAAAAAAGAGGAAGTGAAAATAGAAGAACAGAGTGTTGTTGTCAAAACCAAGAAAGGTAAGAGAACAATTTATGTGTTTTCTGAATTACCTTCATTCAACATGAAGCATGCTCTGACTCAAATGAAAGTTTCAATCCCATTATTGGAAATGTTAAGGATAAAAGAACACAGAGAAGCTGCAATGTCAATTTTCAAAGGAATTGAAGATGTTCCCATTCCAAACAAGAAGGAGAATAAGAAAAAGGAAGTTGCATTTGACCCAAACTCCCCTATATTGTATGTGGGTAAAATAATTACCCAAGAGCCATCCCAAGTGGACCCATTATATGTTACTTTTTTAATTAACAACAAGCTTGTAAAGAATTGCATGATTGACTTTGGTGTTGCTGCCAATGTCATGCCATATGAAGTAATGAAAGAACTAGGAATGAGTGTGGACACTTTTTATGGGAGATGTTATGTCATGGATAACAAGAGGTCCCTGTTATGGGAACTCTAAAAGGTTTTGAGGTAAAGATAAAAATATTTCCTGAGGCCACATATAAGATGGATGTGGTTGTTGTGGATACTCAACCCCATTATGGCATACTGTTGTCTAGACAATGGGCTGCAACAGTAGGGGCATGTACAATTGGATATGTCTTATGCAACAATCCCTATGAATGGGAGTGAAGTCAAATTGTATAGAGAGCCACATGCACCAGTCACTGTTGAAAAGGTGTCAAGTGATAGGCTCAATTATTGTGTTGAAGTAGACATGGAAAACTTCAGAGTGGAGAAGATCATGCCAGAGTGTAGAAACACTAATTCACTAGCGGATGAACTATTCACACAACAAAATGGTCTATGGACGATGAATTTTGGTGGAGCTTGTTCAAAGGAAGGATTGAGAGCTGGTGTCCTTTTCATTTCTCCATCAGGTACCACATTCAAATATTCCTTCTTATTGTCTTTCTTATGTACAAATAACACTACTGAGTATGAAACCCTGTGCTTAGGGTTAAACATTGCATCAAAACATGGTATCAAATGTTTAAAAGTTTTTGGAGACTCTGAATTGGTAGTAGCCCAGGTTAGATCCAAATATGCTGTGAAAAATGATAGGTTAAAACTATACAAACATACAATGTGGGATCAAGTAGAGCTCTTTGATTCTTTTAGCATAAATTGGGTTGAGAGATCAAAAAATATTATGGCTGATTTTGTGGCCAATGTTGCTTTAAAGAGTGATGATTCTACTTTGACTGGGGTATCAATTGTGGAGGTCAAGAATAGACCTATAGTGCTTGACAATGTATATAATTGGCAAGTTTTTGAGGATGATCAAGATATCCTCAGGTTTGTACAATGTCTTGACCATTTTGAGGGTCAACATGTAGATTGTAATGCATTGGTCAAAGTAGTTGATGGTAAGGACATGGTATTTGACAATGAAGTGGTCATGTTGAGTTCAAATCAGATGCCTAAGGGGTTATTGGAACTAGAGGCATTGTTTAATAACCAAGATAACTTTATGTCTAAAAAGAGAAATGCCAAGCTTGAGGACCTTGAAGAGGTAAAACTTGGATCAGAGGCAACACCTCAAAATGTGTACATTGGAAGGAACTTAGATCCCCATGTAAGAAAAATCTGAAAAAGCTATTAAGAAAACACAAGCAGGTGTTTGCATGGTGTTATGAGGATTTGAAAGCTTATAGAGAAGACCTTTTTCAACATGAAATCCCATTGAAGTCAGAGATTAAACCATTTAGACAGAAGCAAAGGCCTATTAGCCCATTATTGGCCCCTAAAATGCAACAAGAATTGATGAGATTGAGAGAAGCAGGTATCATCTAGCCCATAAGACATTCGAATTGAGTATCTAACTTGGTCCCAATCATGAAGAAAAATGGGGACATAAGGTTGTGTGTGGACTTTAGAAATTTGAACCTAGCATCTCTAAAAGATAATTATTCTTTGCCCAATATGGAGGCAATGTTGCATAAATTCACTGGTTGTGACTTATTGTCCATGATGGATGGTTTTTGTGGATACAATCAAGTACTGGTCAAGGAGTCAGAGCAGTTCAAAACTGCATTTACAACCCCTTGGGGAACTTATGTGTACATTAGGATGCCCTTTAGTGTAATGAATGCAGGAGAAACATTCCAATGAGCCATGGATGTTTCTTTCAAGGATTTTATTGATTTATTTATGGTTATTTATCAAGATGAATTGACAACATATTCTAAGGAAGCAAAGGATCATTGTGATCACCTAGAAAAGGTATTCATTAAAGCTATAGAATATGGAGTGTCTTTAAACCCTAAGAAGTGTCAATTTGTAGTAACAGAGCGGAAGTTACTAAGGCACATTGTATAAAAAGGAGTAAGGATTTACCATGATAGGATAGAAGCAATAAAAAAGTTCCTTGCCCCTAAGAATGTCAAAGGAGTGCAATATTTCTTAGGAAAGATAAATTTTGTTAGGAGATTTATTATAAATTTTGCAAGCCAATAATAAAATTCTTAAAGAAAGATGCTAAATTCCAGTGGGATAATGAGGCAGAAATTGCATTTGATAAGATCAAGAAAGCAATTTAGGAAGCCCTTGTCTTAAGATCTCCTGATTACAGTAAATGTTTCTCACTTTTCTCCTTTGCATCTTTCATACAATAGTTGTTGTACTACTACAAAAGGATGAGGAAGGACATGAACACCCTATTGATTTTTATAGCAAGTCACTCCAAGCTATAGAATAGAATTAGGAAGTAATGGAAAAACATGCATATGCATTAGTAAATGTTGTCAATTCATTTAGGCCTTATCTTGTTTGCTCAAAGGTGATAGCATATGTACCCCATGCAGCTGCAAAATATATTATTATCCAGTCAGAGGTCACTGGGAAAAGATGTAAGTGGATAAATAGGGTTCAAGAATTCAATCTAGAGATCCATGTAACAAAATTAGTGAGAGGACTAGGCTTAGCCAAGCTCACGACATAAGAAAATATGGATTTAGTGCAAGTCAACAATATGGATTTGCAAGACCCGACAATCTTTAGCATTGAAAGATAGCCCTGGTATTCTAATATTGTATACTTCCTCAAAAATGCCAAATGCCTTGACACTATGAGTGATAATCATAAAAGTAATATAAGGTTACAATCTCATAAATATACTTTAGTACAAGGAAAATTGTACTGGAAAAATAGAGATGGTGTCATCTTGCTATGTCTAGATGAAAGGAAAGTAGATAAAGTTTTGAAAGAAATGCATGCAGGTTTGTGTGGAGGACATTTCTCTACTAAGACAACTGCCCATAAAATTATGAGGGATGGCTACTATTGGCCCTACGTTTTTAAGGACTCTTTCAGTTTTGTGCAAAAATGTGAGCCTTGTCAAAGATTTTCTTCAAAGTTAAAATTCTTAGGAGCTTTGTTGTTAAATCCATTGCAAGCTTAGGCCCCTTTTACTATGTGGGGAATTGACTTCATAGGAGAATTTGCAGAAAAGTCCAGTGGTGGACATAGCTGGATCCTCGTTGCTACAAACTACTTTACAAAATGGATTGAAGAAATCCCTACAAAAGGAGCAACCAGTAAAGTGGTTATTGATTTCTTAATGGAGAATGTATTGACTAGGTTTGGTATCCCATTGAAGTTAGTAACAGATAATGCAAAGTATTTTAGGTTTGTAGAGTTTCAAGAATTTTGTGATGAAAATGGAATAGTCATATCTTACTCCTCCCCGTATCATCCACAAGCAAATGGATAGGCAAAATCAACCAACAAGAGCATTCTGCAAATCTTGAAGAAGACCTTGGAGACAAATAAAAGGCATGGCATTCAAAACTGAAGTTGGCTTTGTGGGCTGACATAGTGACAATTAAGGTGGCCACTAGTAAGTCACCTTTTGAATTAGTGTATGGAGTACAGGCTAGGTTTCCTGTGAATAATTTTTTTCCTGTCTACAAGGTTATCATGGATCAAGACCTAGAAGTGAATGATGCTTTGCAAGATAGAATGATCCAGTTGGTTGAGCTTGATGAAAACATAAGGGAAGGACAAAATAAAAACATAAATAATTAGCCAAAGATGAAATACTTGTTTGATAAAAGGGATAGTACCAGGAAATTCCAGCCAAATGACATGATATTACAATGGAATGCCAATGTTGAGGACAAAGGAAAACACAAACAATTTGAGTCTTTATGGTTGGGCCCATTTATTATTCATGAAATTTTTGGTAAGGATTCATATCTTCTTAAGAATATGGATGGTGAGGATTTTGAATTGCCACTGCATGGACAATTCTTAAATCCTTTATTAAATTAATTTTTCTTTTCATGCACAATAGTCTTGTATTCTATGTATAGGTGTGTTTGTTTCTTGGTGTGTGTTTATTTCCCAGTTGTATGTTTGTTTCTACAGTAGGTTTGTGAAGTTGTGGTCTGCCTTCTAGAGATTTGTAATTCTTGCTATGAACTTGCATTCAAGCATCCTCAAATAGAGTCACTGTTGGGACTATTTTGTGTTTTCAGAGTCTTGCTAACAGTTTTGGTTCCCAATGTCGTTTTATGCCTTAAAATTCAAAATGTAACTTGGTTGCGTGATCTCAGAATAGAAGTGCATTTAAGAAAATAGCCTTGAGATTCAGCACAAGCTATTGGATCAAAAGTAAGATCAAGGGTTGTCTCTTAATATTGAAATATATTGGTCAAGTACAAAAACATTCTAATACTTAGTGTTGATCATTGATCAAATAAAGATCAGAGATTTAGCGCAAGATGTAGATCAAGATCTCATTGTGTGGCTAGTGCATGATCTCTTAATAGACTCAAGGTTAAGTAATGCATTCAGCGACTTGGAGATTGCCTTATCACGTAATCTCCAAATCAAACCAGGGTAAAGACAAGTCTGGTCAAGTTGAATTAGTACTTTAACAATGCCTCCTTGCGTGTAATCTCTAGATTTGACCATGGGTAAAGGATTAACTATATGAGTTCATGATTTTCTTCAGTCACGCAATCTCCAGATGACTTGAGTCAAGATAAAGTTAAGATCTAAGTTGGTAAAGGAAAGATCTAGACCATTGATATGATTTAGATCTTTTGGTGTGTGTGTGATCTCTAAATAGAACTTGAGTTAGTCAATTCATTCATTGATTTAAAGATCTTAGTTATCTCTGAATCTCTAGATAGACTCAGAGTCAGAACAAAGTTATCCTTTCACTTTGTCGTTGAACCTATGAATGGACCTAAGGTTAAGTTAAAATCTCTAATACTTAGCGCAGATCATCATTCTCATCTCAAATGAATAGCTAGCGCTAGATCTGCAGATGAGACTTGAGTTAAGAGTTTTATTCAGCGACTTGGTTGTTCCTTTATCTTTGAGTCTCCATATTTGATCATGGTCAAAGCAAAGCCAAGTAAAGTTTATTGCAAGATTCAGAGATACAAAGAGACGAGTTAACTAATGTTAAGAGAAGAACTAGAGGCAAAGTAAGGTTAAAATGAGTGGCTAGCGTTGAATCTCGGGACAAAGTTAGAGTTAAGCAAACCATTTAGAGATTCAATGAGGACCGTTAATGAAGTAAGAGATCTGTGGCTGGCGCTAGATCTCGTAATATAACTCAGGTCAGAGGAAACATTTAGAGACTTGGAGATAATACAGTCACACAATCTCTAGATAGATCATAGTAGAACTAAGTGTAGTAAAATCTTGAGGATTTGTTCTCGCGCCATGCCAAGGAAATAATATAAAAAATAGGGTTAATAAAAGATTGGAGATCCTGATGAAGTACAAGTGATTTGTTGAGTTGTAAAAATTAAGAAAAGCGAGCCAATCAGATCGTGTCTTGAGCATTTTAACATATAATAAGGTTTTAAAAGATGAAAAGAACTCATGACTTTTTCCAGCCAAGCATTCAAATTCAATTATCTGTCAACTTCAAGCACCATGACTAGGAGAAAATTGATGTCAATACACGCAGATTTATTATGGAAGTGATTGAGAAACAATTTCCAGGTCCTCAAAATGACTGATGCAGTGGTGATTCAATGATAAATAGACACATCCTTTGTACATTCTGCTTACCAAAGTCTTCGGAGCAATAGAGAAAAATTGCATAAGTTGCAGAGCAATTGAGAGTAGCTTGTTTCAAAGAGAAGAATAGTTCAGAACCAATAAAGATGAGTTAATCAGAATCAAGCAGAGCCTCGGTGAGTGGTGAAGGCAAGGATACAGAAGAAGAATAGAAGGGGAAGATAAATTATTCAGATGAGTTTGTTTCTCTGCTTCCTGGAACCAACCAGAATAAAAAGGTAAATGACGAATACTTCTCTGATTATATGTCAAATTGTAGGGACCCCATCACTCCCGAGTGCTCTAGTTATCACTTGTTCAATTACTTATATAGTAATAAGGATAGTAAAATCCCTGTGTCAAACCCCTGGAGATTAGGTTTAGCCAAGATGATAGTCCCAAATGTTTTCTAGATGTGGATTTGTTAGTAGAATAGGCCAGAGTTATGATCTTGTCTCTAAAACTGTTAGAAAACATGATGAGACAAGGCTAGTCACCTTGGATAGGGCTTCTTTTATGAAAGCCTTTGGTATATACCATGGTTCTGTTACAGAGATTCAACTGACCAAATTGAAAAAAAAATATACATGAGAGGTCAATGTGGTTAAGAATTTGATCTAGTCTCATGTGCCTAGGTCAAATAGAAATTACATATCCCCCCATGCCTTCTTCTAAAGGTGTGCCATATTAATTCAAGGATTTAATCTTCTACATGAAGTATATAACTTATGGGATGTGTAGAGTACTGGGGATTGATGGGTATATTGAGAAGATGCCTGCAGATTTACTGATGATCATCCTGGATATCCAGAACTCCCACATCAATACTGATTTTGACTATATTCAGTATGTTATTGATAGGATGCATGAGGGCCTCATTAGTACGTAGAAGAAGACTAACTGTAAATTCATGCATTATTTAATTCTAATGCATTCTATTCTATTCTTCAACATAAACAACATGGATATAGAGAATTTGAGACCAAGGATGCACTTCCAAGGCTAGCCAAACCCTGTACAATTCTGGATTAGGATTTGGAATTATACTTCTAATGAAATTGAATACTGTGGTTTTGAGAATTGGGTTGTACATCCAATTTTAAAATTGCTGGGTACTAATGTAACTAGGTTGACAGCCAAGGTGCTTAGACTCCTAAGACCTTGTGAATATGTGGACAAATGGCTAGTGGATCACAACTGGGGAGATTTTTACTGTGAAAAGACCTACAAACTGATTAAGGTTTATGGATGTTCTCAACCTCCACATATACTTCCAAAGTATGTTTCTCCAAGGGTTGCCTTGATGGATTTTATCTGGAAACTAATGTGGACAGACAAAGAACACTTAGCCCCCCACACAAAAGACACATTTACACCCATGTAGTTCAGTGTTGTTGATCTTATCATTGGAAAAAGGGCCATGGATGTAGTAAACAAGTGGTTAGGGCAATGAAAAATGAGCATGGCCTTATACATATATGTAGATCCCGAAGGCTTCATCAAGAGTGCCAAGAAATTTCTAACCCTAAGTGTCACTGCTATTAGAGAACATGAAGGGTGTGATGAGGAAGATGTAATCAGAAACATCCTAGAAGATGAAGAGGCAGAGAAGAGAGCTACAATGTACCGGGACCTAATACATTTGGAGAAGGAGATGAAAAAGGAAGGGATTCCTTTTGGAGGTTTCTTCCTAGGATTGCCCTATATGATAAGGATCAATAAGATGATAGAAATGCATGACACCTTGTATAACTAGCTGGAAGATCAGATTGAAGAGAAACAAAGAGGCTCTAAAAATCATTCATCTTCTGAGTATAAGGAATACAGTGAGGGAGGATATGTGGTATATATTCCTCCTCATATGAGTCAAACACTTGGTATTGAGTAAAGCATAGAGGCTCATGATACTGAGGTGAAAAGTGAGCCTCCAAAGAAAAAACAAAGAATAGAATAGGGAGAGCCCTCTCAGACAGAGATACAAGAGAAGAAAAAGGACAGAGTAAGTGCCCTAATCACTGGTGATAGGCAATGTCATCACCAACTAAGAAAAACAATCAGAGAGGGAAAGAAAAAGGAAAAGGACATCCAAGAGGAAGTGAAATTTCCCCTCCAATTGTGCCAGGATGAAAGGGAACTCTATCAGGAAGAATTTCTAAGTGATGATTCATTCATCAAAACTGATGAGTTCAAGAACTTTCTCATCTGGAGGAAGCAACAAGAAGCTGGGTCTCAGTTGTAGTTGAAAGAAGGTGACACCATACAAAGTGAAGCTTTGCAAGCTTTAAAATCCTATGATATTGAATCTGAAGCCATCAAACCAGAGGAGGCTAGGAAATTGGTTAATTCCAGTGAAATGTTACTTATGCTTGGATGGGATGTAGCCTCTACATTCATAATTGATCAAATTAGGAAGCAACCAGAGGCTAATCTATCTTCTGAGACTCGGATTGGATAAATGATAAGGGGATGTGGATATGATCCAAGATCCCAAATTTAGCTATGTGGTCCCTGGCTCCAAGGAGACAAAAGCCATCTCTGGTTAGTGTTGAGGAGAAAATGGATGGAGACAAGTTCATCTGGACTGTCCAGAATACTTCTAATCTTGAGATTTCCCATGCTGTTACCCATTTTTCCCTCTTCAATGAGGCAAAAATAGAACAATTATCAACAAGATATGGAAGTCTCTTTGATGAGTCAATTGTTGTAGCAAAAGATAGGGATAAGTGTTTGATACAGATCAAAGCATTGCAAGGGAAAGTGGAAACTCTGAACAAGAAATATGAAGAGGCCCCCAAAGCTCCTCCTCCTACAACCAAAGAAGTTGCTTCTATGCAAACAAATATTACTGAGGACCTCCCACAGGAACCAAAGCACTTGGACAAGGATCAGAATGAAGTTTCCCTATCTACATATAGGATAGATTTCCTAAAAGACAAATTGGATATAGTGCATAAGGCATTCATTAAGTTGTCTGATTTAGAGAAAGAAGTAAAGGGACAAATATCAAATTTGGACCCTTTATTCAGTGTATGGTCAGGCATGGGGTCCTTATTTTAAAGGATAGAGGCATTACATCCCCACATGAAAAATATCCCAGAAGTAGTATGATAGGTAGGGGAGATGATTGAACCAATTGGCACATCATTGTCCTTCTTCAAAGGAAAATCCAATCAGATTCAAGCAAGGGTCAGCATGTTTGGCCTTGATTTCAGTAGGTTTATCCCTCCCGTCAAAAGGGAAAATGATGAGATCAAGTCTGTTGAGGAATGGAGAAAATAATTTGACACTTTGTTGCCTAAGAAAGAGGCATTCCTAATAGAGGAAAATGTCCTAGATATGGACAAATTCATTAAACCCTTAGATGAAGCTTTCAAAGCTGAAATAGACTTTGTTAAGTTTTATTATAGATGACAAGGCTATTACCGATGCCAGGTGGGAAAGAAAGATGAAGTAGTTGTAGAGTATACAAGGTTTCAGTTGGAAAACAGAGAACAAATTCACACTTTAGGACAAAATCACCAAGCCAAAGAATAAGAATCCAACAATAATTGACTTGGATGTGATAGATGAGGAGTAAAGTGGCACTTGGCACCTGATCAATGAGCACAAGGAGGGTAATCATCATCAAGACTAGTGTAAGTTATCTTGTATTGGGAGTCGCTAAGTCTCATAAAAACTTTAAAAGGTTACCTTGAATATCTACAGACAAAGGTGCCAACTGCAAAGAACTTGGAATGATTTCAAATCAACTACTAAAGTGTATTTCTTCCATCGACTGGAAATGTAACTATTTTTGTCTTTTAATACTTTTAGGTTTTGCCTAGCCATTCGAAGCTTGTTGCATCCTATTTTCTTTCAGGATTCCAAGATGGATAGTGCATACTATATATAGCAAGTTGTATTATTTTGTAAAGGATGGTGAATTCACAATTGCGAGGCATATTTCTGAATGTTGTCTAGTTTTAAGCTTTTTGTCATTCCGAATGTAATGAGCAGAGATATTTTAATAAAATATAGTGGAAGTTCTTGTTTCATATGTATGATGTATTCTTGTATTTGTGTTTGATTTCTTGTGTATTTAATCTGTAAGGCATTTTAAATATATTGGTTAAAAGATAACTATGAGATTGTTTTTGAGTTTCTTTCAAGGATGGAGTAAATCTTAAAAGTAGTTTCAGAGGGATAAATATTAGTATAAGAATCTGATACATGGGTATGGAAATGAGAAGGTGGTTTGTAAGGCATTTCATGTGAGTTCCATGTGTGTTTCCATTAAGAAATTTCTATGAATGTATATTTTGTTTGACTCTTTTCCCTGGATTAGGCGTTGGTCTAGATTTTGATTAGTAGTTATCATCATCAACATTAAATCTAAGCAATCCTTTTATATTTCTATTTAAAGAACATAGATATTTATCATTTGTATTGAAGAATAGAAGTAATTTTGTTTATTCCTTGGAGAGTGAAACATTAGGTTAGCCTGCTTGAGTTTAGAACTCTAATAGAATAAGGATGAGAATCCTTATTTCACTGATATTTTCCCTTGTCAAGTTCATGGTCTGGCTTGTAAATCTCTGCATAAGATTGGTGATATTCATTTTTAGAATGTGTCATCTATTGTTGCAGTAAAAGATAGGAGAAAATGAGTGCAAATCCTTGATCCACTGTCAAATTTACTAAGAAGCAGTAAATTGTAAAAGGTACACCTGCCTGAGTCTGTGGAGCTCAAAGAAGAAGGAGGATTAAATTGTCATCAATTAGACTTTTCCTTGTTTGATTCAAGTCTTGGGAATCATAGAGTCAAGCATTGATGCTTAACAAAGGTCTGACAAGAATAAGATCTAACAAGTTCCATCTCAAATAGTAAGTATTCTAAGACGTAAAATAACATGAATTTATCTCAATCATAGAGAAAATGCAATAACACATTCATGCATATATAAGCATATAGAAGTTACATAAGTAATAAGAGTGTATTAAAGCACATGTACGTGTATAAGTGCTACACTCTAGATGTATCCACAAGTCTTCCAAAGCACTCACAAGATAGGTGAGAATTTTTCTATGCATTATCATTTGATAACAAGGATCACAAATGAAACCAAGTCCAAGCACATTGTTGCATAAGAAACTAAACACAATATTTTTCCTACCTAGCTCTAGAAGTTTCTTCAAAATATAATACTATCATAATATATTATGGGTTACCTGTACATAATATGTTGTGTATTAATTCTTTTTTTTTAATTATTAAAGATGGTTATGCAATATGCAAAAAAAGCAATGAATAACTATTATGCAAAAATGAAATATGCGACTTCATTCAGCTTGTCAATATCTAATAGTTTTGACATTCTTAAAAACCTACCAGATCCTCCCTCGCCAGGCCAAAAAGTATCAAAAGGGTAACATTTTGTCAATGGCTGCAAGTTATCCAAATCTCTGGAAATTCAAAATGTTTTCTTTCAGAAAACCAAATACACCGATACAGGACAGGCGGGTATGGCTGCATCGTCAATTTCCAGGCATGCCTCTACTTCGCTTGGAACAAGAAAACAACTGCAAAAAATGAAAAGGTCTTGAGAAGGTATGCACAAACTAACCACAACAGGAAGAATGGGTTACAATAGTGAACAAAAGGAAGTATAAAAAGGATTCCCGAATTCCATCAATGTCTCGAATGCCTTCACAATCAACTTTCAACATAGATCGTAGTAGGGCACCATCAAAGAACAACACCAAAGGTTTGAATAAATCTAATTACAAAGGCATCACCAAGGGTTTGAGATATCCAACATATCCATAGACTCATCAGATCAACATATCCAAACCGTCTGCATGGACAAATGTTGGGACTATCATTCCTACTCCAAAAAACATGTCGTATATTCCTCCTCACCAAAAATCCCCCAACAATACTGGTATCATGCCAAAATACCAGGATATCATTGAAGCAAAAAACATAGGTCATAACAGACCATCCAAAAAGAGTGATGACAGAACCCTGATGACCCTAGTCAAGGGTTTGGACATATGTTATCCAAGCGATCAAACAAATGCAAAGGTCCCCAATAGAAAAGCTACAAAAAATCAACAGGAATCTTGGATAAGAGCTATGTCACTAGATAACAGAGCAAATGCCTATACCATAGATAAACTAGGACACCGGTATATTGATCACAAAAAAGTATGTATTATCAGTAATGAAATCAACGAAAAAAGATGGCAAGAGTGCCAAACCTTTGGTCTTTTTGCTTACTCGAATGGTCCAAAATGCAAAAATCCAATTTAGGTGAATGGCTGAAATCTTTTCAGTGGGATCAAGTAAGTATTCATTCACTTTATCTGAATCTAGTTTATCTACATTGCATCAATAACTTAGCTAAAAACAAATTTCTTTCATCTCAGACTTGTTTTTATAAGGGTTACACAGTTACTTTTTTTTAACCCCGGAGACCAAATTTTAATGAAACATAGCTTGCACATTACCTATGCCTACTTGGTTAACTTTTAAAGACTTTCCTATCGAAATACTTCATTCTCAGATACTGGAAAAGATTGGGTTTTTCCTAGGTGAATTCTTAGGAATAGATCTGGATCATAATAATAAGAAAGAAGCCAGACTTCTAGTTAAATTGAAACCAGAATTTATGCTCGAAGATAAAATACAAATTATAAAAAATAGACCATTCTATGACCTGCATTATACAAAATATGAAGGCCACATTAAAAAAATTTCTATAATAAATAAAAACCAGTATAAGGTCACAATAATAACAAATTATACTTCAACACACAAAAGCACAAAACTAGATCAAATGTTTCCTAACTTAATGAGAACAAAAAATGTAAAGAATATAAAAACAAATCTAAACAATATAGAAGAACCTGAACATGTAAAGACCCCTCAACATTGGATCCCTAGTATTATTTGTAGCAAAGAGGCAGACAGAGAAGAAGGGGAAATAACAGAGGAAGAAGAAAAAATACAGCTAGCAAGAAAATTTCTTTATAAAGAACATTTAATTCAGAGCAGAGAAGAAGAGGATATAGAGGATGACAGATAGATGGGAATTATAGAGAATAATATGGAAGATGATCTTAAGAATTTGAGCAATAATTTTGAGGAAGAATTAAGAAAATGTCAACAATGTGAGCATTGCATTAAATAAATCTCTCCCTTAATGATATTAAAGAAAACCTGGGAAACTATAGGCAGCTAATCAATGATCTCCTCTTGATTCATAATGACATAGGAGATCATATCGCCCTTTGGGAAGAATCTCATAAGGACCGTCTAGAAGAAAAAATAGAAAGGCAAAAAGCTAAGAATGCTTCTTTGCAAAAACTGGTTCAAGAGACTATGGCAACACAGAAAGGAAATGGTGATATTCATGTAGAAAGGATCAAAGACAGAACATGTAACCAAGGAGGGATAAGTGCTATCCCTCAATAGTCATGGGATAAAAAGAAGAAAAAATATCCAATTCTTGATACTGATAAGACAACAACACAGGATCAAGTACATTATTTCTTCAACGAAGAGCAAGATTTAGAGAGACATTAAACAAAGTTTAGAAGAATGTAATGATCTAATCCATTCAAAACCTGACATAAGATATCCTCAGGATAACCATAATGGACTAAATAAGGATATATAAGATATTAAAGATTATATTAATTTAAGAGGAGTCCTAATCTCTCATATAGAGGAATAAACATTTATATAAGGATCTAGGAATATGAAAAATCATAAAAATCAAGAAGATGTGTGCATAAATAATGAATGGGTGTTAAGTCTGGTAACAGAGACTGCCAAGATCTCTACAACAGAGACCTATCTATATAATGAAGATTTTGGATTACCAACATATGAGAATAGAAAAACCTATCTCAAGATAAGCCCACCAAAAAATAGTAAGCAAAACCACTACAAATTTTGACAAACACCGGTTAATGGGAAAAAGATATTTGAAGATTCAATAATGGACACCCCACAACATGTTAAAAATAACTAAAAGGGACACACCACAGTTAACATCCCATTTGAAGTAAACAAAATACTAAGCAATGGTGTCCTACATTATTTAGAAGATTCAGAACAAAAGTTAATGGATGACATTCAGAATTGGGAAGAATTTGGATTGCAAGGTCTAGTAGATTGGTCACCAAATCAGAATATTATTAATGATAGAAGGGTACAAAATGATGAAGAGGTTAATATGGTCTTGGATGATGGAAACAATAATCACCAATTAAGTGAACTTCTAATGAAAGAAATAAGAAACAAAGAAGAATAAAACGAAGATATAGAAATAGCAACAAGCATAAAAATTGCATATAAATTTCAAGATAATTTAGGAATCTCTACTAGTCAGGATGGCATAAGAAAACCTAAGTGTGGAAAAAGCAATAAGAAAAGGGGAAGAAAAAGTCTTTCAGAACTTAGAACTACTACAGGTTTGGCTGAGAATCAAATAAAAATCAGCGATATCCTAAATATAGGGAAGGGGAAGAACCTTCCCACTGAACCATGAAACCTACTCTGTGGAATATTAGGGGTTTAAATGCCTCTAATAAGAAGCACTCTCTTAAACATAACCTAACTCTATTTGAATCATAAATTATTCTAATACAGGAAACACAACTTAATAAAGAAGGGGAAAGGATTAAAAATAAATTGGGTTATTGGAAGTGTGAATTTATAGAATCTATGGGAGCATTAGGAGGTTTGGGTATGATATGGGATCCTAGAAAGGTGGATTTTAAGTTGTTAACAACTAGTAATAATTGGATGGCGGGCAAAATAAAAAGCTTTAGAAATAATATTCAATTTAATATCATAAACATATATGGTCCCACACCTACATCAGAAAAAGGTTGTTTGGACATAGATTAGTAACTACATGGACATGAACCCTCAGTAAGATTATATACTAGGAGGCGACTTTAATGCTATATTAAACCTTAAGGAAAAATCAGTAGGTTTACAAATAGATTCACAAGTCATGCTAGACTTTAAAAACTGGTTTATGAAAAACTCACTCCTGGATATCCCCACATCAAATGGATTTTATACTTGGAATAATAGTAGGAAAGGCTTCTGCAATATTGAAGAAAGACTGGATAGATTTATAATCAGAGGTGATATTTGCACTATTAATCTTTCAATGAAGGATACGATATTACCGTTTGCAGGATCAAATCACTTTCCTATACAATTAGAAATACTAGAACAACAGAAATCAATTAGAAGTCCTTTTAAATGTGAATACATGTGGTTTCTAGAGGACAACTTCCTAGGAAAGTTAAGCAGTGGTGGAAAGAAGAGGACTTTGAAGGCTCTAAAATGTTTTGTTTTGTGGCAAAATAAAAAATGCTAAAAGAAAAAATAATCAAATGGAACAACAAAAACTTAAAAAATATATTTAAAGAAAATCTAGAAAACGAGGAAGAAATAAATAAATTAAATAAATTTTTTATAGAAAAAGGTATGAACGATGAAATTTCTTTTATAGAAAATGAATTACTAAATAAGCAAGAGTCTATTTTGGCTAAAGAAGAAATATTATGGAAACAAAAATCAAAAGAGTCTTGGTTAAATGCAGGAGATAGAAACACAAAATTCTTTCATACTAGTATATTAAATAGATGAAACATAAATAGAATTACCAAAATCCGTGACAATATGGGATTAGAGACTGAAAATCCAAATCAAATTGCTGAAATTTTTGTCAACTGTTATTTAGACATTCTAAATAATTATGAATATTCTGATCTTGATGTTCAAAATAAAATGCTAAGATCAATTCCTAGAATAATAACCAACGAAGACAATAAAAACCTCAATAATAAATTCTCAATGGAAGAAATAAAAGAAGCACTTTTTTCACTCAACCCCGTGAAATCTCCTGGACCATATGGTTTCCAGGCTTTCTTCTTTCAAAAGTGTTGGTACATCACTGGGAAAGACTTATGGGAAGCAATAGAAGCTACTAGGAATTCAGGAACACTATTAACATAAATCAATAACACCTTCCTAGCACTTGTCCCAAAAAAATCAAACACCGAATCTCCTGACAACTTTAGACCAATTGCACTTTGCAATACCATCTATAAGATTCTCTCCAAAGCTCTGGAAAACAGACTCAAAAAGGTAATCCATAAACTTATTTTAGAAGAAAAAATGGGATTTGTCCCGAACATATCAATATACGACATTATAATCATTATACAAGAATTAATCCATTCAGCTCAAACAAACAAAGACCCTTGAATGTTGATGAAAGTAGATATTCATAAAGCTTATGACAAGGTAGACTGGTGATTCTTATGTAAAACAATGTGAGCATTTGGTTTCTCCCATCAATGGGTTAGTATAATCTTTAATTGTATTTCAACGCTAAAATTTTCAGTATTAATCAATGGGACACATGGAGGTTTCTTTGATACATCTAGAGGAATTGGGCAAGGGGACCCTATCTCACTATTTCTCTTTATAATAATGGCTGAAGCATTTGGAAGGACAATAAAGTTAACACAGATAGAAGGAAAAATCAAAGGTGTAAAAGTGACTGATGATGTAGAAAAAATTACTCATTAATAATTTGCAGATGATACAATCCTACCAGGAGAATATTCAAGGAATGAAGCACACCAATTCAAGGATATCATCAAAATCTATTCGACAACATCTGGCCAAGAAGTGAATGCTAAGAAATCTGAATTTTTTTCCTCAATACCCATCCAAACCTAGAAAGAGATATTTGCAACATTACGGGTTATAATAAATGTGAATTTCCATATAAATACCTTGGTATTAATTTGGAAAAAGGTCTAAAAGCAAGCAAAACCTGGAATACAATTGCAACTAAAATAGATACAAAAATGGAAAGCTGGAAGGGGAAGTATTTAAATAAAGCAGGCAGAGCCACAATGATCAAAGTTGCACTCTCAGCTATTCCTACATTCCAAATGTCTTGTCTACCCCTCCCTAAAGGTGTCGGAAACCAATTAAACCAAAAATTAAGAAACTTTTTTTGGCAAGGCACAGAAGGCAAAAAGAAACTAGCTATGATAAAATGGGATCAAATTTGTAAACCCAAAGAGTTTGGAGGATTAGGTATAAAAAATTTAAATTCGCAAAACAAGGCTCTATGAGCTAAACTAGTATAGAGGATGTATCAGGAAAATGATAGCAAATGGGCTAAAATATTATACCACAAATACTTAAATAGTTTGGTACCCATGAGTCTTTTCCAAACTAAAAACCCAACCAAAAGCTCTAAAATCTAGAATTTTATGATGCAAAATAGAGAACTAATATTAAACAATCTTACTTGGGACATAGGAAATGGACAAGAGGCTCTTTTTTGGGCAGATTCTTGGGATGGAATCCCACCCTCAGATAAAGAAAATCTTCCTATAAATATCAAGAATACTCTAATACAACATTTGGCTCTCCATTTTAAGAACTATATAGTGGAAACTCAGGAAGGGTGGCAATGGAAAACATCATCGAATACAACCTTATCTCAGGAGAAAAAAAAAGAATTTGAGAACTTCTTGCAAACTAGAAAAGTAAATCATAAAGTTAGGAATGATAGAATGATTTGGGGTGCCTCAAAAAATGATAAATATAGTGTCAAGAAAGGCTATGAAACAATCATAAAATCTCAAGGATGGGATAAAATGAATATCCCCCTTAATCTGTGTTGGAACCCAACATGTCTTCCCAAGGTAGGGATTTTCTTATGGGCCGCTTTGCAAGATAGAATCTTAACATTTGATATATTTACTAAATTAGGCTTCGAAGGACCTTCAAGATGTGTTTTGTGCAAAAATGGTGCAGGGCACCTCCCTATTTCTTGTTTTGGTGTTGTTTTGGGTTGTTTTAGGTGTTTAGGTGTGTGTTAGAATAATATCCAAGGGGTTGGATACAATGTTAGTTTGCTTCATGTTTGTAGGGCCTTAGTGCCCATTGAGTGTTTTAGGACATTTTTGGCTTCAAATTGTGAAATGTTGCCATTTTGGGGTAATATTAGTTAGAGGTATGTTTTAAGACCCTACACATCCTATTTGGGGTCTTAGAGGTCAACATCCATCATCGAGTTGACTAACAAGGTCAAATTGCTCAAAATGACAAAATGTTGCTAGCAACTTTGAAAGTTGCTCGAGCAACTTTTGCAAGCTTTGAAAAAATATAGTTAAAACTGATGTAACTACCCCATGCTTGGTATACAATCATGGTTTTTATTCTTTGAAGAGGTTAATGAGATTTTGGAGTGAAACACTTAATTCTGACACCTTTGTATGGATGACTGTATCCTCTTTTGTGTAATCTGCACTGTGTCTTTGCTTCTGTATGGTAGTGTACAGATTGGCAGAGGTGATCGGGCTCCATGATAGTGTAGTGTTTTCTTTTAGATTTCTTATGAATTAGGTAATTTGTTTTTAAGTTCATTAGAAGTTAAGTTACACATTTTTGAAGGTAACTGGTCTGACAGAGACAAAAATAGTGCTACCTAGTTAGAAATGACTCTAACCTAAAATTCCTCCAGAGGATTTGTCTGAAACCATGGGGAAATTAGGGTTAGGGTATGTAGATAGGTTTGTAGTTTTTTTTTTGGTTGTTTCATTATATTTCATAGGCCAAAAGTGAATCCCTATGGCTGACTGGTGAAACCCAGTGAGCCAGGACAGGGAGAAGAAAGACTTTGTGCGAGCACCCAAGACCTTTTGGGAAAGACTTAGTGGAATTTATAGATGAAATAGATAGTCTCCTGAAAGGATTAAATGGTGGTTGGAGGTGAATCAGAGATTGGAGACAATATCAGCAATTGTTCATGCTCACTGGTCCAGAGGCCTAATTAATAAGCTATAATCTAGGGCCTGCAAGAAGTTAGGGTTTTGGGTGCCTTCAGAGGTCAGGGTTTTGGATTCTGATAGGGTTGAATGATGTCTTGAAGATTTCCAAGTTTGGTTGTGGAGTCATTTGGGGATTTTGGAAGTATTAGGTCAAAATCGGTGAAAACAGACCTACTAGGAATTAGGCAATTAGGCCTCCTGGTGAATTAGTGACCAATTGGATTGGTAAAAGGTATTGGAGTATTGGGTTGAGTGTAGAATGACCTAGGATGGGTCAAGAGGGGTGTTAAGAGTCTTGGAGAATGTATTGGAAGATCCTAGGCAGAGAGTTGACATACTAGGTGGAGGATTAGTGGAAGAAACTAGGATTTTTGGGAACTAGTTGGACTAGTTAAGCTTGGTAATTTTGGAGTCTTCTTGAAACCAACTATACCTTAGAGGATAAGTTGGTAGAGGGGGTATTGGAGATCCTAATTGGAAGAAGATCCAACAAAGAACAACCATGGGATGGTTGGATTAGACAATCAAACACCTTAAAGTGAAGAAGAGCATTAGTTGTCAAACCCTCTGCATCAAAGTGGTATCAGAGCTGGTATAGCTTGAAGATTGTGTATGTCTGAAGGGGAGGAGAGTTAAGAGGTTGACAACATTCCTCCTAAGGCAATGAGTAGGGATGCCATAGTAGAATTGGTTCAAGGCCTCTTGGAGAAGGCTAATGTGTCCGAGACAAAGAGCAAGAAGAAGGTCACTGAATGGGGAGATGAAAGTGATGGAGATGAAAGTCAGATAGAAGAGTCATCAAGCAAAGGGAAAGAACCTGAGATAGACAAAGAACAAAAGGTATTCTTAGATTCCTTCAAGTATTTAAACAAGGATAGTATAGAACACATACCATATTACTGTGGTAGCCTGAATGGAGAAGAGTTGTTGGATTGGATTGAAGCCATTGACAACCAATTTGATTACAAAGAAGTCTCAGAGGAGAAGAGAGTTAGTTATGCTAAGGCTAGACTCAAAGGATCTGCATTGGTGTGGTGGAACATGATGCATGATGAGTTAAGAAGTAGAAAGAAAAAAGATTGTTTCTTGGGAGAGGATGAAAATCAGATTAAGGGCACAATTCTTGCCTACTGATTATGAAATTCAAATGTACCAAAAGTTGCAGAACTTAAGGCAGAAGGAGATGATAGTGAGTGCATACACAAAGGAGTTCCATAAACTATGCCTAAGGGATAGGAGACAAGAAGATGAAATGGAGAAGGTGGAAAGGTATCTAAATGGGCTAAGGCAAGGGATACAAGATTAGATTAGCATGATGGCTCCTGAAAATATGCACAAATGCTTCTAGTTGGCTTGAGAGTAGAGGATAAGGCTAGAAGAAGGAATGACTTCCATAAAAGAGGAAGAGCTGGCAGCAATAACAAAGGTTTTCAAAGAGGCAAGGGTAACTTTGGTAGAGGACAAAGCCCTAATAGACAAGAAGACAGTCATTTCATGGATAGTAGTGGAGGAAACCAGTATAGAGGATCTTTCCAAAGGGGAGGATACAGAGGTAGAGGACCACCAAGAGGTAGGTTCCAACCCCAAGGGAGATCTAATTCATTTTTCACTGGTAGGTGTTATAATTGCAACCAAGTAGGTCACACAATGGGTAGGTGTCCATAAAAGAATTCCTCATCTTCAATGGGGGGTAGAAGGAATCAGTTAGTTCAAGAGAAGGATACCCAAAGTGTTACTTCACCCATATCCAAAGCAGGGCTAGTATTGGATGGGGAGAACTTAATGTTAAGGAGAACCTTGTTGAAAGTGCCTAGCACTATAGAGCCACCATAGATGAAGAACTTATTCAATACAACTTTTAGGTCGCATGGGAAGATTTGCAAGGTTATAGTGGACTTTGGATCCACTGAGAATATAGTGTCCACTGAGATGGTGGAGAAATTGAAGTTGAGAAGGATACCTCATACCACACCTTATAAGGTTTCATGGTTGAACAAGGGTCAACAAATAGTGGTAGATGAGCAAACTATTATTGAGTTTGAGATTGAGGAATATAAGGAAAAGGTCCTATGTGACATACTGCCTATGGATGCATACCACTTGCTCCTAGGATGTCCATGACAGTATGATGTCAAAGCAATACATGATGGAGAGAAGAACAATTATGTCATCACCAAGCTAGGAAAGAAATTACAAATGGGTCCATTGCAAGAACCCAATGAAGAGAAGAATGTGGGAAAAAGTGTGATGTTATTGAGTGGGAAAGAGTTTCTAAAGGCCATGAAGAAGGAGAAAGGAGTCTGTTGTGTAGTAGTGATCAAACCAAAGGAGGAAACTAAGGAGAAAGTTTGTTTACCACCAGAGATACAAGGTTTGTTGGAAAAGTACCATGACATAGTAGATAATGGTTTTCCAAGTGCCTTACCACCTATGAGGGATGTGAGTCATTAGATTGACCTCATTCCTAGAGTAAATATGAAAAATAAAGCAGCATATAAGATGACACCAAGCCAAAATGCAGAGATAGCAAAACATATCCAAGATTTGTTGGATAAGGGCTTAATAAGGAAGAGTTTGAGCCCATGTGCTATGCCAATAGTACTTGCACCTAAGAAGGTGTTAGCACTTTTTCTTGTACCTCAACCTTAGAATGATAGTATACTGATTATACTTGAATGAAAACTCCTTTATGACAAGAGAAAGGCTAATTGCTAAGGACTGGATAATATCCTTCTTCATTTTTGAGCTCCACATACTCAGGCAGGTATTACCTAGA
>MU226206.1:522069-554982 GCA_018584345.1 Thuja plicata
CTGGCAAAGTAGGGCATTTCGTAAACTTAACTCTTTTCCGCACTGCAAACTGAACAAACTGCCTCTGAAGAATGAATTCATAGGGTCATCAAAAAGATCTTTCGGAAACTCAACCTCTGGATCTTGAATGAATGTGACATGTAGAACATGACCCCTCAGTTTTTTTTCTCTGAAAAGAAACTTCTGAACTGATACCGATCTGCAAAGATAACACTTTAACACTTCCTGAATTTTAACATAGTAAATATGCAGAAATCGGGTTCGAAATCGACAAAGAAAAGTGATCAACCAGATTGGTCAAGGCTTGGGAATATTCAAAGGAGTTGATTCCTAGGTATATAATGCAAGTCAACCTTCAATTATCCAAAATTTTCACCCGGGTATAGACTTTCAAAAGCTCAAAGTGGGTCACTTAGCAATTCTGCATTTGAGTACACAGGAAGTCAGAATTAATCACTATCAGAATGGTTCTTGAAAACTTGTCATCTGATTTCATAAAGATCTACAGACTGGAACATATGAAGTGTGTGACCATTGGAACATAGTACAAAAGGAATTTTCTTAATTGGATCAACTGGTCAAAAGTTATAACATGTCAAACTGGGCTATTCAGATTTCTAGACAGGACAAAAATGCAGACAGTTCATGAACAACCAACTTTGGGAAGTATGAAAACTTATCAAATGGATTTGGAATGACCTAAGGTTTAAAAAATAATCCCTTTGATATGCATGCTAAACATTCCCAAAGTGGCAAACTATGAAACTCAATAGGGTGTAAGATACTCAGCAGCAAAGTAGGCTCCGGACAGCAAATTGACAATTAAGCAATATGCAGAATTAGGTGACCCCCTCAAAATGACTACTCCCTAAACATGTCAAAATTGGAAATCAAGAGCTGGGACCCACTGCATATGTCAAATGGAAGGTGCTGAAGCCTCTTCCCAAGTTGTATCTCATAAAAATCATCCGGGCACCTTTTTCAATCACTCCAACTGAGCCTTCTTACACAGAATTTTCAAGGGTATTCACTTTTGCTCATCTGAAAAAAAAACATGGTCACTCCAAATTTGTTCCAAATTTAGGAGTACCAATAGAAGGATGGAAAATGGAGGATGTTTATGGACTCCAGGGCTATAAAAAAGATCACAATCAGATATAGGTTCCCAATGCCCCAGATAGAAGACTTGATGAACAATCTTGGAGGATCTTGTTACTTTTCTAAGGTGGACTTGAAGTCAGGGTATCATCAGATAAGGGTGAGGCTAGGTGATGAGTGGAAGACAAATTTTAAGACCAATAAGGGTCTGTATGAGTGGCTAGTAATGCCCTTTAGCCTAAGTAATGCACCTAGCACATTCATGAGGCTCATGAATGAAGTGCTAGCAGAATTCATTGGTAAGTTTGTAATAGTTTACCTTGATGATATTTTGATCTTTAGCAGGTCCAAGGAGGAGCACATGAGGCATATGGATATGGTCTTAAGGAACCTACATCAAGAGAAGTTGATGATAAATCAAGAGAAGTGTGAGTTTCTCAAAACTAAACTAGTTTACCATGGTTTTGTGGTTGCTAATGGATGTATGAAGATGGACCCTGATAAAGTTAAGTCCATTTTGGAATGGCCTACACTTAGATCCATAGGGGATGTTAGGAGTTTCCATGGGTTGGAATCCTACTCTAGGAAATTTTTAAGAAATTTTAGTCATGTATGTGCCCCTGTACTTAACACCATAAAAGGTGGAATCAAGTGTAAGTTTGAATGGATAGTGGAAACAAACCAAGGGTTTGAAATGTTAAAGAAGAGAATTGCAGAACTACCTACTCTTAGGTTCCCTAATTTCAATCAACTCTTTGTGGTAGAGTGTGATGCTAGCAAGTTGGCTATTGGAGCAGTGTTGAGCCAAGAGGGACACCCTGTGGCTTTCTTTTCAGAAAATTTGAATGAAGCTAAACAAAAGTATTCCACATATGACTTGGAACTCTATGCTATGGCACAAGCCCTTAAGAAGTGGAGACAAAACCTGTTACCTAGAGATTTTGTGGTCTACACTGATAACCATGCACTAAGTTTCCTGAATGGACAAGAAAAGTTGAACCAAAGGCACATGAAGTGGGTGGAAGCATTACAAGCCTATACATTTGTTATAAAGCACAATAAGGGGGTTAGAAACAAGGTTGTAGATGCTCTTAGTAGAAGAGTACTCACAATCCAAGAGATACAACTGCAAAGTGTAGGGATTGATGATTTGAAGGACCTCTACAAAGAGGACAAGGATTTCAGTGAAGCCTATGAGGCATGTGTGAAGTTTCAACAGGGATTCAAGGTGGATTTTAGTGAGTATGTATTGTAGGAAGGCCTATTGTTCAAAGATCACCTTATGTGTATACCTCAAGGATCAATGAGGGAAAATATAGTGAAGGAGAAACACCAAGGCAACTTAGGGGGTCACTTTGGAGTGGATAAGACTTTGGAGCAAGTGAATAGACACTACTATTGGCCTAAGTTACAATCAGATGTGAGGAGATTTGTAGAAAAATGTTAGATTTGTAAGAGGGAAAAAGGACAAAGCAGCAATAGTGGGTTGTATCAACCATTATCTATAGCCCAAAGGCCTTGGGAGTGCCTTAGTATGGAATTTTTTTTGGGTTTACCAAAGACACCTAGGGGGCACGACAGTGTGTTTGTGGTGGTGGACTATTTTAGCAAGATGACACACTTCATTCCATGCAAGCAGACTAATGATGCCTCTCAAATTGCAGGGCTATTCTTTAGGGATATTGTAAGAATCCATGGTTTGCCTTTGAATATTGTCAGTGACAAGGATACACAGTTTGTGGGTCACTTCTGGAGAACTCTTTAGAAGATTCTTGGAACTAATTTGTCTTTCTCCTCAGCCTACCATCCACAATCCGATGGGAAAATAGAAGTAGTGAATAGGTCACTTGGGAATTTGCTGCATTGTTTGACCAAACAACATGGACAATCTTGGGATCATATCATAGGGCAGGCATAATTTGCATACAATGACTCCATTAATAGGAGTACAGGTAAGAGCCCCTTTGAGATATTTTATGGGGTCAATCCTAGAGGGATTTTGGAGCTGAGGGATCTCATTTTGAGGGACAAGAGGAGTGCACAAGGAGAGTCATTTGCAAAGAAGATGAAGGAGCTGCATGATCAAGTCAATAAAACTTTACAAAAATAAGTGGAGAAGTACAAAACCAAAGCTGATAAGACCAGGAGGGACTTGAAATTCAAGGTTGGGGATCTATTACTTGCCTACCTCAGAAAGGAGAGGCTACCCAAAGGCCAACCAACTAAGGTACTCATGAACAAGATTGGACCACTGAAGATTTTGCATAAATATGGCAAAATGCCTATGAAGTGTAATTGCCTTCTGATTTGGGGATTTCACCTATTTTCAATGTTTGTGACTTATATCCCTACAAGGGATTGCCTCTAGACACAGGTCAGTCTACACTTGTAGATTTGGGGGAAGATGATTAGGTGAAAGACTTACCCAACCCTAAGCCATTGCAACTGGAGAGTGTACTATATTCTAAAGTGAGAAAGAAGACAAGAAAGGGAAACTAAAAGGAGTATCTCATCAAGTGGTAGGGACTACCTGAAGCTGAGGCTACTTGGATGACAGAGCTGTACATTTTGAAACATGTGGTCACCCTTGAAGACCACCTAACTCAAGGGACTTGAGTTATTTTGTCTAGGGGAGTATGGTGTAGGGATCCTCCCTATTTCTTGTTTTGGTGTTGTTTTGGGTTGTTGTAGGTGTTTATGTGTGTGTGTGTTAGAATAATATCTAAGGGGTTGGATACAATGTTAGTTTGCTTCATGTTTGTAGGGCCTTAGTGTCCATTGAGTGTTTTAGGACATTTTTAGCTTCAAATTGTGAAATGTTGCAATTTTGGGGTAATATGAGTTAGAGGTATGTTTTAAGACCCTAAAAATCCTATTTGGGGTCTTAGAGGTCAACACCCATCATCGAGTTGACTAACAAGGTCAAATTGCTCAAAATGATAAAATGTTGCTAGCAACTTTTGCAAGATTTGACAAAATATAGTTAAAACTGATGTAACTACCCCATGCTAGGTATATGAGCATGGTTTCAATGATTTGAAGGGGTTAATGATATTTTGGAGTGAAACACTTAATTTTGACACCTTTGTACGGATGACTGTATCCTCTTTTGTGTAATCTGCACTGTGTCTTTGCTTCTATACGGTTGTGTACGGATTGGCAAAGGTGATCGGGCTCCGTGATAGTGTAGTATTTTCTTTCAACTTTCTTATGCATTAGTTTTTTTTTAAGTTTAGTATAAGTTAAGTTACACATTTTTGAAGGTCACTGGTCTGACAGAGACAAAAATAGTGCTACCTAGTTAGAAATGGCTCTAACCTAAAATTCCTCCAGTGGATTTGTCTAAAACCATAGGGAAATTAGGTTTAGGGTCTATAGATAGGTTTGTATTTTTTTTTTTGGTTGTTTCATTGTATTTCATATGCGAAAAGTGAAGCCCTATGGGTGATTGGTGAAACCAGGTGAGCAAGGACAGGGAGAAGAAAGACTTTGTGCGAGCACCCAAAACCTTTTGGGAAAGGCTTAGTGGCATTTATATATGCACTAGATAGTATCCTAAAAGGATTAAATTGTGGTTGGAGGTGAATCAGAGATTGGAAACATGATTAGCAATTGTTCATGCTCACTGGTCTAGAGGCCTAATTAGTAGGCTATAATCTAGGGTCTGCAAGAAAATAGGATTTTGGGTGCCTTTAGAGGTCAGGGTTTTGGATTCTGACAGGGTTGAATGATGTCTAGAAGATTTCAAATTTTTTTTTTTGGATTCATTTGGGGATTTTGGAAGCATTAGGCCAAAATCAGTGAAAACAGACCTACTAGGAATTAGGCAATTAGGCCTCCTAGTGAATTAGTGACCAATTGGATTGGTAAAAGGTATTGGAGTATTGGGATGAGTGCAAAATGACCTAGGATGGGTAAATAGGGGTGTTAAGAGTCTTGGAGAATGTATGGGAAGATCCTAGGCAAATATTTGACATACTAGGTGGAGGATTAGTGGAAGAAACTAGGCTTTTTGGGAACTAGTTGGACTAGTTAAGCTTGGTAACTTTGGAGTCTTCTTGAAACCAACTATACCTTAGAGGATAAGTTGGTAGAGGGGGTCTTGGAGATCCTAATTGGAAGAAGATCCAACAAATAAAAACCATGGGATGGTTGGATTAGACAATCAAACAACTTAAAGTGAAGAAGAGCATTAGTTGTCAAACCCTCTGCATCCATCTGAATCCGCAGGACACCTATTATATGACCACCCATTCTCCAACCATTGTTGGAAATGGTTATGAAAAAAGCTAAATTGGTCTTCAACCTTTATTGACAACCTTAGGAACTTTCTAAGTTGTTGGCCACAAAATGGATCCAAAGTTTATAGCGAGATTTGGATAATTGCGTCGTCTATCCTTTTATGGGAAATATGGAAAGAAAGGAATAGAAGAATGTTTATAGAGGTAAAAATGGATAGAGAATCACTGATCCACAAGATAGAAGCTAGAATTATATAATTCACTAATAATCACTTAAGGAATACCTACAAAGAAAAAGGATCATTTTTTGATTGGGATGATGATATGAGAAAGAATTGGAATAGTTTAATCATCCCACAGATGCTGCACTCCAAAGATAATAAGTTAGCCAAAACCCTATGCAAATGGGAACATCCCCCAAGCGGATGGATGAAATTGAATTTTGATGGAGCATCACGAGGAAATACAAGGAAAGCTGGTCTGGGATGCATAATTCGGAATGAATCTGGAGAATGGTTGATAAAAAGGGCTATGCCCTTTGGAATTTCTTCTAATAACCTAGTGGAACTTGAAGCGCTATATGAAGATTTGAAATTGAGCCTAAAGGTAGGGTACAAAATTTAATCGTTGAAGGGGATTCCCAAATAATCCCCAATGCATTGAGAAAAAGAAGAACACCTAACTAGATCTTAAACTCAAAGCTTGAAGAAGTAATCAATCTTGTGGATAAGTTTCAGGAAACCATAATTGAGTATATTTTTTGAGAAGGTAATAAATAGGAAGATGGCTTGGCTAATAGAGGTGTTGAAGGGGAATACTTAACTTTGGTTAAACAAGACTTATGCTAAGTATTAATAATAGCTCTATGACACTTTTCTATTTCGTTATTAGAACAATATATAATAGAACTTAAGAGGCTGAAGTAATACTCTAAGTCTCTCTATTCTCTCACATAGACAACCTACGCCATCAAGGTTGTCTTCATATTCCAAACATAATCATAGATCTCTAAATAAATTTATGAATATTTTTATAAAAAAGGTACCATTCTAGCTAGAATTTAAATAACAAATTGAGTCTTAAAATCTTCGCAGAAATTAGTCAAACTTTACATGCCTCTGAAAACATTTCCATAGGAGTAACATTTTTAATACTCCTCAACCTTTTCTGATATCGAGCCATAACCCCCTCCCTAATATAGTTTCTAGAAACTTCCACATCATGTCATGCTCCTTGAGCTCACCCTACCTGCCTATCATTTTAGGAATTCTGATAATCCTAAAGGATAATAATTTGTAATTAGTATACAAGGAAACCGTTTTTGGACTGTCAGTAAGATGATCACTGAGTGACAAAAAATAGACAAGTTCAATGATCCCAAAATAGACAAGTGCAATGGTCACCAAAAAATAGTTTACAAGGTAAACTGAGAGCACAGTTCACAGAGCAACCCGAGAACAGTATGTGTATAGAGACATCATCGAGCAACAGTCTACTGAGAGATAGTTTTATTCCTGATAAAAGTGGATCTGAGATACACATCAGATAAAGCACTTCAATTTTATAAATATCTTTATTCTTAGCTATAAAACCATTTCTTGAGGATCAAGTAAAGCATATGCAATAGTTTTAATTAGTCTAACTGATTGTAAACATGCAAACTAGGAGATCAAGATCAAGTTGTAAATCTTTGATCATAGAGTTTTTATTGTAAAGCGTGAAACCTAATTAGGTCAATACATTGTATATATAGATGTATAATCAATCAAGAACATGATGATTGTAGTTGCAATAGACATCTATTGATCATACAGAGAGTTTCATGTAGAAGGACACAAAAGAGAGAATTCAGTTATGAAGAACTAAGATTCAAGGCTACCGAGCAGAACAAAGGTATTAATCAATCACAATTAGGTGATACATATACCTTGTGAACTTAATGGATCTGTATTTAGTAACTCAAGATTGTATACCATCAGGTCATAAGTATTTTTGACTACTCTCTAACAATTGTAGCAAATAGAAGAAATCCTTTAAGAAGGTGGACTTAACAATCTTATTGTAAATATCTTAACCGAGTGCACACTTAAAAGTATTAAAATCTCTTAATCAAGTAGACCTAACCAGTCTAAAATGTTACTCCTAACAGGGTAATATCATCAGAATTGATCACACTTGTAGCCTTAACCGACACCTTCCATTCTATAGATAGTGAAGCTTTGTGGGTTTTATCCCCACCGTAAGTTTTACCTTCTAACAGGGGTTTTTTGCGTTACCAATTCTTGTGTCATGTGTAACTACTTTTCATGAATGTTTCTATGAATGTTTACATGCAATTACATTTATGCTTTTATATTACATGAATAAGGTAGAAAAACAATATGGTCGGTAATGCAAGTAAAGATTACTAAAGGTTAAAGTGATAAAAAATTTTAGGGTACTGATTCACCCCTCCCCTCTCAGTACACACCATTCCATTATTCCAACAATTGGTATCAGATCTAGATCTCTTATTTGGAAAATTTTAAATCACTTGAGAGAAAAGATCATACAATGGAAAGGTATAAGCTTGACAAGAATATTGAAAATAAGAAGTTGCAGATACAGATCTTCTATGATAAATACAAAGAAGAAAGAATCAAGATGAGAGAGCTATTGGATGAAATAAAAGTCATGGCATCTCGCTACAATGAAACTGACTATCATGAAGAAGAGATACTTGATTTGTTAGATTCATCAGGATTTACATCTGGTAACACATCTGACACATCTAAAGGAAGCATTACAAGTCTCAATGAAATTAATCAACATCTAATAGAACAAGTAAAGGTACTACAGATCAGTCAAGAAACACAGATGGTAATAATGATTGATGTTATGAATAATGCAAGATAAGATGAACAAGAAAGAACACTAGCTATTGATGACAGGAGGAAGATCACTAAGAAGTTGCAAGAGAAAGAAACTGTAATACAGAGACTTACTAAACATCACATTGAGATCACAAATCAAATAGTTCTTATGAGTCATGAGGCCAAATGAGTGAACATAGAACTTAATGGGAAATTAGAAGCTATTGGTGAACTCAGATAAGAAAATGAGTAACTAAAGCATGAAGCAAGGATTCAACAACAACATAATGATATGATCAAGAAAGATGAAGAGAGTACAAAAAGAATGGATGATTTTTTGAGAAGAAAAAGGAGACTCAACAACAATAACAGTTTAGGGTATACTAAGCATGGAGAATCATCAAACCAATCTAATAAAAAATATGTCTACACAAATCCAAGAGCAAAGAAGTAGTCATGCAATCACTATGGAAAACCAGGCCACACATCAAATGTTTGTAGGAGAAAAGCTAGAGGTATTCCTAAATCCACTTCTACATTCATAAGTAAATGTTATAACTGTAACAAGCATGTACACAAAGCACATGAATGTAGATCTAAGGTGAACAAACCAAAGAAGGAATCCTACATGGAAAAATATAATTCTACTTGAAAAATGCATGGACACACATCTCATGAATGCATGAAAAAGAAAAAGCAAGTATGGAAACCAAAAGAACAAGAAAATGCTTATAAACTGAGAAGAGTCAGTAACTCATATGTTTGAGATTAGAACACATGGGTAAATTGCACAACATGTGGTAGATATGGACACATAGTTTCAAAATTCATGAGGAAATGGATACGAAGGTCTAGAAGCTGGACTAACTTTGGAATGGCACGCTTACACTATCATAAGGTGGGTCACCTAAGAAAGGACTGCTGAGACCGAGTGATAGAATCAAGTACTTTTGCTAATGGAAACACTATGGAAGATATCAGGAGAATGAGAAATCAAATGTGGAGGCAGGCTTCAAGGAAAGATGATGCTGGACCAAGCACCACATTTGATGACACCTCATCTAATGGATCTAGTGATATCACCACCCCCACCTAAGCATACAAGTAAGTATGGAAGTGCACTCTACAAAGCTATATTTTACATCAGTTCCAATATTCATTGATAATATGCCAAATTAGCATGAATGAAGATGCACTATGGTATTACTTGTTATGAATTTGTGAATTCAATCCTGTTGATCAATACATACCGAGCATCATCGGTATACATATGGAAAACAACCAAGTTTTCAATATAAATTGAGCATCATCAGTAAACATGTGAAAGAAAATCAAGTCTTTGCTACATACCGAGCACCATTGGTGAACATGTTAAAAGTACAACTAAGTTGTCACTTACCCCAAGCGTTATACTCATCAAGGATAAAGACTTTGGTATGATACTTGAGCATCTTTGTTTCATTGACTGAGTGGTAGCTGAAGCATTAAATATACCACTTAGGTTATTTGCTATAAATAGGGCAACAAAGAGCTCATTCATTCACCAAGCGATAGAGTGAAAACAATAGAGCGAAGACAAGCGACAAAGAGTGACAAGTTTGAAGATCAATTCACAATAGATTCAAAGGCTACTTTGACAAATTTCAAACCATCCACAACAAAGATCACGTAACTACCAACACTTACCAAGCACACAATTTATTTACGGAGAAGTCCTAATTCTACAAAAAATGGCAACCACATCACGAGTCGCAAAGATCAAGAATGTGAAGGACAAGAAGATCAACCTGATTAAGAATTCTACCTGTGAAGAGCCCAACTACAAATTATGTCCTGAGGTTTCTTCTCAACTCGATGAACAAGGAGTGTTATCAAGTATACCTCCTAGGGTTTTGCTGATTGAAGACGTTCAAGCATACATCCACTGCAAGGTTGCAGAAATTGGAAATCTTGAGATTGAAGAAGCTTACAAGAAGCCATGCTAGGATGGACAACTGAAAGATGAACAAAAACAAAATGAGGTGAAAGGGTTGACTAATGCCCTACTATTCTTGACAAAGTTCAAAACTGAGTGGATTCGCATAGTACTCAGCTGAGTACATGACAGGAAAATGCGGTTGGATGAACCAAAACTGGTCACAAGGGATGTGATCCATGCAGTGATAGGTTACCCCATAAGTGAGAAGGCTAAGGCCCTAAAGGACACGAAACAAGAATAAATTGAGAAACTCACTAAAGTTGAGTGGGGTGGCAGAGGTTTGAAGGTTAATTCAATCACTGACCCTGAGATGAAATTCAGTGCATATGTGGTTGGATATAAAATATTCCAAGCTAGCAGAATGAACAACATAGCATGTGGAGTAGTTGATACTGCATATAAAATTGTGAAGAAGGGACTACAACTGGACATATCTGAGCTGCTACTAAAGCAACTGGAAGAAAATATGAGAAAAATTAGATCTGCCAGATCTAATACATGTAAGTTTGGTTCCCTCCTTATGTGCATATTCTTCTATTTTCATAACTTCTTTCCTTCTATCGGTAATATCACTTGGGACACAAACCGACCCATTACTGCATAGATAAGTGACTTCATTAAGTCATTAGGAGATAACTTCACACTGTTAATGGATGGCTAATTTTCCACATTTAAGACTAGGATGGAGAAAAGGATGAGAATTCCTACTCAACTAGTAGAGAAATATAAGGATGAGATATGTTTTATGGTGGACACCGACACCACTCTCATCAAACCTGCACTACTAAGAACATCATGGTTACCACCACTGGAATATGAGATCAACATTGATCAGGCTATAAGGGCTAATGAAGCCTTACTAAATGAACCAGTGGATAAATCATTGACCAGATTTGGTACATATGAGGAAGCCAAGTCTAGAATCAAGACTGGCTTAGTAGTGAAGAAGATAGACCGAAAGAAGACAAAAATGGTGAAAACACTTGAAAAGAAACTATTGGTAAATGATGAAGAATCAGAACAAGATGTCCCTAAGGGACATTCACCCATCGGTAAAGATAAAGAGATAAATGATTCTGAGTCTACTGAATCAGATGCACCACCAGCCAAGAAGGCAAAGGTTTCAAATGTAACAATTGCATCAAGAACATGGAGTAAAAAAAAAAAAGAGGCAGACTCATCACCGATAAAGAAAGGTACATTAAGGACTTATCAGAAAAGAAAGCCTCAAATCAGGCAAATAACACCGAGCCAAAGAATAAATATATAAGAGGACAATGATGACACTGAACATGATGAGAGAGAATAAGGACTCCAACCAGAAAAGATCAAAGTTCCTAAGATAGTTGATGAAGTTGCAGAGTCAATCATCAACAGTGAGAGCATATCACACCGAAAGATTAGACAATGGCTAACTTTGTTTCCCAGATATCAGAATAAGATATAAGAAGCCATAATTAAGGCAATGATTGCATACAAGTATGTACCAATACAATTCAACAAGAAAATTCCATAAGAGCTTAATGAAAAAATATCAACAAGATGGACATATGCCTTGCACACAAAAAAAAGATAAGGGAAAGATCCCTAGTTACACTCATGCCACACGAGTCAAAAATTGAAGAGATTGATTCAACAACGAAGGAGCATGCAAAGAATTTTTCAGCAAAGATGAGAGCATACAAAGTATTAGAGGGTAGGTTAGAATACCTTGACAAAGGAAGCAATGATATTTGGAATGAAATTATTAATCCAACCGAGAAAATATTAGCTCTTACTGAGACACCTCACTATGAAGAGGAGGCCACACTAAGCCCAAAACATATCTTCATCAATGACACCGAGGACATCAATCCAGTTGATTTGACAATACATGCGAGTAAGGCCATGGGTGATGTACCTCAGATATTAAAATCATTAGGGGATACAACATAGATCACCATAAAATATATAACTAATATTGATTCTGATAATGATCCCAAGAATGATGAAGATCTAAATGATGACCAAGCAAGCAAAGGAAAAGAGTACAATGGATGTTGCACAGGTAAATGTACTAGGTCACATGCCCTTATTGATACAAGCTATCAATATAATTACTGAAGAAAAGGAAAAGACACCTGAGCTTGATGCAAACATACCAATAGACACAGGTGATGAACAAGGGAAGTAAAAGGATACAAATGAGGAGAAGAAAGATGCAAGTGGAGTGGAGAAACTGAGTGATGCCACTACCAAGGACACCAAAGAGATAAACAAAGTTGAAGATAAGATAAGGTTGATGTAGAGATGTCTACTACCAACCAACAGGTCAATACTAAGCCACATACAAAAGGCACAAAACCTCCCACACAATCACCCAAATCAAAAGAAATAGAGAAGGAACTTGCTATAGTCCTTCATTCCCCTACTTCCAGTACTATTTAAAAGAAGAAGAAGAAAATCAAAGCATCGATCACACTTGAAGAAATCATTGACATACCCGACTGTGATCCTAGAACACTAGATCCTGAGTCACTGACCAAGTATGGTGAACTTTGAAAAAGGAAGGCAATGTAGGACAAGCTGAGGAAAGAGCACAAAAATTCACAAGTCCTGAATAATACAAAGGAAATATTATTACAGATAGTACCTAACACTCAAATTGATCAAAATGCACCAATACTTTATCAATTAGCAGTTCTCACTGAGGCCATTACATCATAGAATGTGGAAGCTGACAAGATGATTAAAGAACATGTAGAAGAAAAGTGTCAATACAAGCTAACAGAGAAGATTAGCCAAGAAGTGGTAGAAAATAAGGTAAATTTTTTTGAGCTAGTTACTACATTGGAACCAATAATATAAAAAGTAGTCAACTTAGTTTAAAAGTTGTGCACATTAGAGCATTTCACTACTGAGAATAGTGAAAAGATAGCTAAACTAGATGAAGATCTTAAAGCTAGTGCACAAAGTCTCACAACCGAGGAAAATGCATTCAAATTGCATTATGAGAATATTGTAGAATCCAAAAGGTTGAGACTTGAGCTACAAAAGGCTGAAAGAAAAATCAGAGATGAGGTAACCGAGCTTCAAGCTATGTTACTCCTGAATCTCACATTGCTGTTGCAACACATGACTTCAGCAAAAGCATTAATTGCCACCCTAGAAATGTGAGTAACTGAGAGTATAAATGACATGCACACTAGAATCACTTTGGCACACATGACCCTTGAGCACCTCAAGGATAAATGGGAGAAGCAGATGATAGATATTCAAAAATCCCATGCACACATATTTGACAAGCTGTAAGTATTACACCTTTGTCATTATTTTCAAAAAAAGGGGAAAATATATGTATAAGGTGGAAAATATATATACATTGCAAAGAAGGATAACATGTCAAAATCCAAAGAGGGAAGTACACAAAGGAGGAAACATGTACATATACTGTACCGAGGCATGCACATAGGGGGAGTCATTTGAAAAAGTAAACACTTGGTGTATATACTAAATATATCAGTTTGCACATATCAGTTTTTGGTACTAATGCCAAAGGGGGAGATTGATAATACTAAAGGATAATAATTTGTCATTAGTATACAAGGAAACCATTTTTAGACTGTCAGTAACATGATCACCGAGTAACAAAAAACACACAAGTGCAATGGTCACTGAAATAGATAAGTGCAATGGTCACCGACAAACAGTTTATAGAGTAAACTGAGAGCACAATTCACAGAGAAACTTGAGAGCAGTATGTCTATAGAGACATCACTGAGAAATAGTCTACCGAGAGACAATTCTATTCCTGAGAAAAGTGGATTTGAGATACACGTCAAATAAAGCACTTAAATTTTATAAATAGCTTTATGCTTAGCTATAAAACTATTTCTTTAGGATCAAGTAAAGCATATGTAATAGTTTTAATCAGTCTAACTAATTGTAAACATGCAAACTAGGAGATCAAGGTCAAGTTGTAAACCTTTGATCATAGAGTTTTTATTGTAAAGCATGAAACCTAATTAGGTCAATACATTATATATAGATGTATAATCAATCAAGAACATGATAATTGTAGCTGCAACATAAATCTATGGATCAGACAGAGAGTTTCATGCAAAAGGACACAAAAGAAAGAATTCAGTTATGGAGAACTAAGATTCAAGGCTACCGAGAAGAAGAGAGGTAGTAATTAATGACAATTAGGTGATATATATATATCTTGTGAACTTAATAGATCTATATTCAACAAATCAAGATTGCATACCATCTGGTCATAAGTATTTTTGACTACTCTCTAATAGTTGTAGCAAATAGAAGAAATCCTTTAAGAAGGTGGACTTAACAGTCTTATTGTAAATATCTTAATCGAGTGTACACTTAACAGTGTTGTTAAAATATCTTAATCGAGTAGACCTAACCAATCTAAAATGTTACTCCTAATAGGGTAAGATCATTAGAAGTGATCACACTTGTAGCCTTAACCGACACCTTCCATTCTGCATATAGTGAAGTTTTGTGGGTTTCATCCCCACCGTATTTTTTACCTTCTAACATGGGTTTTCTGCGTTACCAATTCTTGTGTCATGTGAAACTACTTTTCATGAATGTTTCTATGAATGTTTACATGCAATTACATTTATGTTTTGATATTACATGCATAAGGTAGAAAAGCAATATGGTCGGTAATGCAAGTAAAGATTACTAAAGGTTAAAGTGATAAAAGTTTTAAGGGTACTAATTCACCCCTCCCCTCTTAGTACACATCATTCCATTATTCCAACACATTCATCATTAAATATCCATCTAGAGAAATATCTAGAAACATCTTGCACAATCTAGAAATCTCTTAGATTTATTAGTCTTAGCTTATAGAATCCTCTGTCCTATTATGCGATCAATAAGGAAACCCTTTCACAACACTCTCTTCTCCTCCACTTCAAACTGGTTATCGTTACAATGGAGACATATATTTGTCTATTTCACAAGTACAAAGAACTGACAATGGCTTTTGTTGGGCATGTAAAACCAGAATGCTAGGGGAGTATTCTAAAGAAGATTGATGATATTTCTAGATTGGCTATCAAGAAAATCACCGAGGAAAGGAACCTGGATTATATCAGGAGTTGGTGCACCAATGGAGATGTGATAGGAATTTTTATAGCAGTTTCCTTTCGGGAAAAGATCAAATATTGGCATATTAAAAACTTGTGCATTGCCTTGTTTAACGATACTTGGTTAAAAGGTCTCGATAACATGTTGGAGAGCATAAACAATCAACTAGAAATTCCTCACCTTGAGGATTATATGACTTGGCCTGTGGGTAGCCTAAAATTCCTTAGCATTCCTAAAAGGCCAATACTGTATATCAAGGATGAAGTGGCCTTTGATAAATTATGGTCTGAGATGGTCAAATACTTACATTTTCTTTTAATATGGCATAACATCATCGAAGACAACAGAAAATGGGTTGAGGTCTTCTTCAACTCTGTGGGGACAGAGGTTACTATATCCACATAGTATCATGATCGAAGTTAGTATGTGGTTTGCCTTCCTTTTCTTTGCAAAGCCACCAGGCCAAAGCTCATCAAACATCCTAGGCTCGACACAGAGGAAGCTCTCATAGGTCTTGAATCTGAATCCGATGAGGAAATCATAATCATTGAGACTCGCAGCTAAGAGTATTCAAGGTCATTCTGCTCTCTGTTTTTGTTTTTTGAATGCAGTCTTAGCCTTTGTGTCCTGGATGATATGGTTGTTTAGGGTTTATGTCATGTAAGTATACGTATTTGCGTATAGTAGATCGTTGATCCTTGCTAGTTTTTTGGCAAGCCTCATTTAGTTTGTAATAGGCTTTCTAGTATTGCTTTATCCTCTTCCTTAGTTGTCAACATTATTAATTGTAGATTATCATGTAGTTACTCTTTTAGATGGATTACTGTGTAATGTCTAAACTATACTCTGTAGATGATCGACATAACAAAATGAATACCCAGAGACAGGGTTTTTGTGTAAAAACTATGGAATGTAAATCTTAGACAATATAATACATGAATTAAAGTTAATATAAAGTGGTCTTATAACATACAATCTTGGCTTCAATCAGAATATGTAAAGTGAAATATATTACAAAGTAATTAAACTAAATTTCACTATAGTTAAATAAAAATGAACAAACTCAAATAAATTATGAACTTAGATAATTAATCTATTTATAGAATAAAATAATATGGAAATTATAAAAGAAAACCAAATATAATTAGAAAGGTACTTAATAAAGTAAATAAAAATATTCAAACAACAAAATAGCATACACTTTCTTTAAACATATAAATAGATATGCGATAATAGATAGACAATACAAACAAAGATAATTAATAGAATTATATGCTCGACATTTGGACTAATTAATAACTTAACAAATTTGCAAAAAGGTAATTGCAAATTTCTTTTGAATTTTCCTCTTTTCGAATGGAATATTTAAAGGACTACTAACTATAATTGTGTTAAAAAGAATTGTGTGCAGCTTTTGACACTCTGTGGATTTTTCTAATTTGGAATTCGTTACCAATGGTGAAACGCTCAAAGTCACTAAGTTTCAATGAAAGGATTAAACAAAGCAAGATCTTCTTTATGTAAATTTGAATTTGCACTAAAATTATTTGTAAGGAAGGTATGCCTTCTAAAAGACCCCGAAATAATGGGGCAAATGTAATAAATTCTCAATATACTAAATATTAGGGAAATGAATTATCCTTAATAAACACTAAAAACTGGGGTATGCCCCTTTCAATTTGTAAATATTAAGTTGTATAGGACTTAGGTCCCGAGCTAGACTGGAGGTTTTCTTCTCCGTTCTTTCCTACCAGTGCCCGTTTGAATGGAGACCCATATTTGTAACCATTTTATAATTTATAATATAAAAGGGCTTCGACCTATTACCAATAAAAAAAAGTTTAGTGTATTAATGGTATAATGTCTTCCACAAAACCTTGTCTAAAATAATATACGAAGAGTCAAGACTATATAATTTTCTCATGAATGATAAGTGTTATAGTTGAACTAGTAAATACCATACATAATTGAATAGCATTGGTTGAATTAAAAAATATTCTTATGCATTATTTCCTGATTCATGTCACTCTTTATCATCTTATATGAGTGATTCAACCAAGCATAGACCTTTGTTAAAATCTTGACTCTACAATTGTTTTTTAGGTAATACATTTTCAAATGAAGATTAAACAATGTTGCTCATTTTATAAATCGAGAGCAAAGAACTTTATTCTAAAATATATATTACTTAATATAAAATCTACCAAAGTATTTAAGATATACAATTATGATCTATATTGCCTTCAATAAATTATGGGCTTTACAAACAATCCTAAAGATTGAAAATTCTTATAACTTGTTTACTCTAATGGAAATTTATGTTTAGGTTAGGTAATAGGGGAAGTGTACTAATAGTCGTTATAGATAACTTTGTGCACCCGTAGATCCTAAATGGTACATCAAATTTTAACATTTATTTTTGTTGTCTCTGTATACGACTCAATTGCTCATAGCCATTGTTATAGCTTTTGGGTAGAAATGATGCATGTTATTGGATATGTTATACGTGGAAGGGTAATAAAGTGGTCATTTCAAAGTGTAACTCAATGCCTACTTAAATATTCCCCAATAATTGTGCATTATAGCCACCTCAAAAAAGGCCAATACTTATGCACAAATATCCTCGTATTTGTATAAATTTTGCCAATACTCATGTACAAATGATTTGGTAGTCATTTAGAAAAACTAACTATGAGGGGTACTAGTGAGCAACTATTGGTACATGATAAATTTATTAATGGGCTTTTAGTTATCTTTTTTTGTTTCTTTATAGTTAGTAGTTGGGGGCTCAAGTAAGAAAGGAGTGAACAATAATTAGAACATGAACAGTAACTAGCACTCTTCCCCTTACAATTGATATAAAGATAACAATTTTCTATTATATCTTTAATCTCATAAAATGAGTAGGGATCTTATATGGAAGGATAATACCACTCAATTATCTATTTCAAATCTTATACTTACAAGATAATTACTTCATTGGTATTTATTTAAGCCTCGCTTATCTCTTTTATTAGTCATTTCTTAAACAAGATTTAATCAATATTTAGATCTAAAACTTTACTAATTATATCTTTATTGTCACATCTTGATCATATGCTATATTTATTATTCACCTTATTTGATGAAACTTTTGAACATCAATTATTATGATTTGATTATCTAATATTTACATGTTTGTAAATGGAAAATGTGATGATTAACTTGGTGCATAGAAATGAAATTGAAATTAAAATTGATGTTTATTAGTATGTTTGTGATTGTAAGTTTCATTTCACATTTGTTCTTCAGCCATGGTTTTATGAACTAACCTATTGATGACAAATTGAGTGTGAGTAAGTGTAAGTACTTGTCTCTCGGCTTCACAGGATGACCAAGTTGGGTTAATGGCAGATAGTAACATTGATTATGCCTATGTTGGTGAACTTGAAGGTTATGAATGGTTTATCCAAGATAATAATCTCACATATGTTAAGGTATGTCATATATGTCATCTTTTTTCATTTTTTTGTTGTTATTTCATCACTAGTAAATAAAGGGAGAAATATGTACCATTAATATTTTTATATTAACAAAACAAATCATAGATTGATAGGTGAATTTTTGTTACCATCATTAAATATTCTACCTCGCTCATACCGAGAATTATCTTCCATTCAGAAGATATTAGAATGGAGTATCAAGCAATAGATGCATGTCTCAGTGATCATATTGTATATCATTAACAATATGAATTTGTAATAGAAAGCCCTAAATGTCATATCAGTAGATATCGAACATATCAACTAATAAAAAAGGTGCTTCGCAAGGTTCTTTGTTATATTCCCATCATTTCATGTATGCAACGATTATTTAGGTGTGAAAGCTTAGCATACTTTATGGATTACCATGCACAAAATAGAAGTGGAGATGACATTATTTGAATGATTGTGGATGGTTTTGCATTTAGGGACATAAAGGAAAAATGACCACACTTTAGAGAAGAACCTTGTAATCTCAGACTTTCATCGCCAGCGGATGGTGTCAATCCATTTGGAGAGTCGAGATCTATTTACTCGGTGTGGCCTATTTTTGTTATCAACAATAATATTCCTCCATGGATATCAATAAAGAGGGAGCACATAATGTTGGCAATGATTGTTCTAGGTATTTTTTTTCATTTTGTAGTCATGTACATTAAATTATATGGAATATAGTAAAATGGTTTTAATAATTACATAATGTTTCTCTTCACTGAACTAGGTAAGTACCAAGTTAAATATATGAATGTATATATAGAGCCTCTTATAGACGAGTTACTAGAGTTGTAGAATTGCATCACTATGTATGAAATCTCTAGACCAACAAGACGAAGACAATTTCAAGTCCATGCAATGCTTGTATGGACAATTCATGATGCCCCAGGGCTAACACATTTTTGCGGTATGTTATAAAGTTCAACTTGTGCACTTTAATAATGTTTTTTAAATTTTTTTAAAGTATATATCATGCATTTTATATATATATAAATACATTTTTAATCCAAATATGCTTGATCTTGTAGATCTTCAAACAAAGAAAAAATTTGCATGTCCAGTTTGTGGTCCAAAGATGAAATCTTGTCATTCAACAAGTTTAGGAAAATAGGTGTTTGATGAGTATAGACACCTCCTCCACAAAAATCACAAGTATCAGACTACCAAAATACATCTTTTCAATGGGAAAGAATAGACTATATCAAAACCATGAAGAATGACACCTCACATATGGAAGTTGGAATATAATAGAATTAATAATCGAGGTAATGTCATTCAATCAAATTGTTTATCTATCATACATTATATGTTTGGAATTTATATTTTTATATTGTGTTTTTTTTACTCATGCTATAATTGATGACGATTGTCATTGTTAACTTTTTTAACTTATATGCTTCAAGAAGGTCTTCAAGGCATTAATGACCAGCTTCCAAAGGGGTTAAAAAGTTATCCCAGACAATTTAGTAGGTTTCCCTACTATGACCAATAAAAAATTGTGCATTTTTTTATACTATGCATATCATAAAGAATATAACTGAGACATTATAGAAAATATTGGATGGAAGGCACGACGAAGAAATAATTGTCAAAATTTGTAGTGACATTCAAGAATCCAATCATGCAATAAAAGTTTAATTCAATCAAATAGAAATGGAGACCAAATTAATATAAACGCCCTTCCTTGGTTATTAACAGAGCAACAAAACAATGCTATAAAAGAAGTCATACAAAAAATTTCATTTCCCATAGGATTTATTGTGAACATAAACAATATCATAACAAAGAAAGGTGAATTTGGGCTAGGGAAGAAAATGCATGATTTGCATACCTTCATTATGGTAATACATGCTCTTGTATATTTACTATATATATGTATATTGTATCTACTTTTCATTGTATTATGTTTACTAGTTTTGGAAAAACAATGAAAAGCTAATTTTATAATTGTTGCAGTACGTTCTACCTCTATCTCTCCCAGACCGGTTCGACAATAATGTCAAGCAAGTTATATACAATATTGGAAAACACATGACGTAAGTAGTGATATTTTTCCAATTTGTTGTATAAATAGTATATTTGTAATTTGTTTTACTTGTTATGTATTATATTGTATATTATTTTGTTAAGTCTCATTAATATATTTGTGCCTTGAATCACTTGTACTAGATGGCTGTCATGTAAATAAATCCATAAAGAATATATAAATTATTGGAAGTGAAAAAAATTCCTCGTCTAATGTGTGAAATAAAAAATTGTCTATCTTCAACATTTTTCAATGCACAATAACACTACCTCATACACCAAGTTGAGGAGATTAAATTGCGTGGACCTGTACACACAAGGTCAATGTAGATGGTTGAGAGACACTTGAAATTTTTAAAGGCTTTGGTTCAACAAAGAGCATGTCCTGAGGGTTCTATGGTGGAGGGATATATGGTATACCTGACTATGGTGTATATTATTGAATATATTCCTAATTTAGTTACAAATATCCATATAGTTCACATTTGGGATCCCAACTCCATTAACAAATTTAGAGGGGAGTACTTGATCGAGAAAGGTAGATTGAGGAAAGTGAGAGGTAATTATAAGATGTTCATGGACATTAATTTGAGTATATTTTACATTTGGTTTATATATATATTTTAGTTAATTAATTCTTAATCTTCAATATACATTAGTTCTAAATCGTCTATTTATTTTTTATACAGTTAGTCGAGAGTGGGATTCACTACATTTGTATGTCGCAAACAATCTTTGATTAGATGACGCTATGGATTCAACGATGTCAACATTCTGGTCGTGCATTAACATGAGAAGGTGTGGCTTCATTGTTTAAAGAAGCTTATTGTAATGGAGATTCCAATGTTACACCAAGGGAAATTGATTTAGCACACAGTTTAAGAGATAAACAGGTACGTATATAAATATATTAATCATCCATATTTTTTATTTATTTTTCAATTGTATATATATATATATATATATATATATATATATATTGCATACATTCGACAAAGAAATAAATATGTTTATCAACAAGTGATGCAATAACATTTATATGTTTGACATATTGCATACCTCAAACATCACAAGGCTATGCGATGCAATGGTCATAAATTTCGCATCAAAAAGTTGGATGACACAAAGAAAACTTGAGATTCTAGGATATTTACAGTCTTCCAGGTCACTAATGTTTCATCTAGAAGCGACATACATCCTTAAGTGTGATACAATTGATACTATGACATTTTGGATGATATACTTGAGTGTGAATTTAATTCCTTCAAATTAGTTATGTTCAACATCCAATAGTACAGACTGCGATTGAATCAAAATGATCCTAATAGAACTTTTTTTGAACATGATAATGGATTTACAATGGTCAATACAAGGTCATTTGAGTGAGTTGGAAATGAGCCCTATGTTCTTCCAAGCCAATGTGAGCAGGTATTTTACTCAAAGGTTCCACATAAACTGGGTTGGTCATTTGTTGTTAGACATGATCTAAGAGGAAGGTCGGTAAAGTATAATATGATGGAAGAAGTAGAAGATGATGTAGATGGTGATCATGATCAATAATTAGTTGATGATGTGCCTAACAAAGATGTTGAAGAAGATGAACTAGATCATGATGATGTTCATGGAGATAATATCCATGTCGATGATGAAATTATCAAAATAGATGATGGTGATGAAGACGACGACGACGACAACGATGATCAATGACATGATTGAAATGTATGATGTATGCGATTAGTGTATTATCTATTTGATATTGATTTCTTCATATAACTTTATTTGAATTATATGGTTACATAATTAAATCATTATGTTTTTAATTCTAATGTCATTACATAATTAATTCATGATGTACCTTTTAATGTTTTCAATCCATGGTCCACCTCTAGCGGGTCCTAATAGTAGCACCATGCCACCTCTAGGAGATGGAGACATAGAGAGTGTCAGCTAGCCCTCATTTTGTGCAACATTTTTTAAACCTTTGAGGATTTATTATTATGATTGATACATTATTTTTTCATATATATGAGATGAGGCATGATTTTTGGCAACAAACTTATATTTTGTGCTTATTTATGGAATGTGGATTATTTATTATTTATGTGGTGGATGGTGATTTATAATACATGTGTGATAGATTACAACATGTTTATGATGATTCTAGTGTCTTGTGTATTTAGGATGTGTTATATATTTATTATTGATTATGATATGATGTTCTAACATGTGTAATAATAGAAGATGGATGTGATGTAATGTATGATTATGATGGTTATGTATCATGTTTCTATATGGAATATGGGTGATGGTTATGTTACTCAACTAATGGAGATAATGATGAAGACTGATATTAGAGGTATACATGATTGTAGAAGGATTAAATCAGTTGTTATTTTTTCATTGATGTCAAGCAATTATTTTCTGGTTCATATTGAATTTCCATATCTTTCAAAGTTTATTTAATCAGGTAAGTTAATAAAGATCAGAGAATAATAAGTTACTATTGAGATAATTATTTTCTACTTTATCAAGTCAGTAAAGAAGATTGGTCAAGTTGATAAGCTAAAAAAGTTATGTTACCAAGAAAAATAAATATGTCGATAAAGGATTGCGTAAGTCGATCAAGTCACCGAGAAAGCCAAGGCACCGAGTAGTGCATGTTAGTTACCGAGTTGAGAGTTCATGTTACCAAGTGTAAATAATGTTGTAAATGAGGATAAGAACACATTTAATGAAAAGATACAGTGATTTGGAAGATTTCCAGGATGAGGAAAATTTAGTTGAAGAGATCTACGTTCAGTAAAATTCAAGGTGAAGATCTATGGTATAGATTAAGCAAAAAAACTAATAGTTTTATTTCCAAGAAAAGTGCAAGTTCCAAGAAGATGTTAAAGTGGTTAACGAGTTTCAAATTCATTGAATAAGTTCAAAAAGATGATCTAACGGTTGAGAGTAATTGAAGGAAAACCTAATCAAGGAGATTAAGAGGCAAAAACAAAGTCTATTTAAAAGATGAATTCGGAGGAAAGAGAGGTTGGAAAGTAGAAGTGTTGAAGTGCTACCGAGTGGAGTAATGAAGAGAAAAGAGGTGTGAATTTGAGTCTAGAGAAAAGATAGATGAAGCATTGATTCCAGTAGTCACAAAGAGCATAAATGAATCTAATCAAGCAAGAGGTAGTTGCAGTTTAACATATTGATTTTATATTGTTGCTTATTAACATTTGTAGCAACAAATATCTTAACCGAGTGGACTTAACAGTCTTATTGTAAAATCCTTGTGAAAGGTGAAATTCTAAAAGAGTGTTGAAAGTCCTCTAACCATACTACTCCTAACATGGTGAGGATCCTAAGAAATTTGAGGTAAATCCCCTAATAGGGTCACATTTAACAATGTGTATTGTAATCTTTAACATGATTGGATTTTAACTGAGTATACTTAAGAAGAGTATTTTCATTTATGGGTGACAATTTCCATAGTGGTTCTTCCAAAATTGGGTTTCCTCCTTAAATATGGTGTCATACGTGTTGAATAATTTATGTTCATGTTATTTACTATTTATGCAAGTTGTTGATTGTTATATTGAAGTTATTGGGTGATTTGGTTGCTATTTTTGTTTATCCTACCAAGTTGAACCAGAGTTAAGTTTTAAAGTTAAAGTATAATAAATTTTTGATTCACCCCCTCTTAGTGGAACCAACAATTGGTATCATAGCTTAGTACTCTAAGAAAAAAGTTTAAAATACTTGAGTTAAAGATTCGAAGATATATAAGAGGGAGGCACCAAAGTTGAATAAGGATAACTTCTCTACATGGAAAAAATAGAATGAGGTTGCACTTATTTGGTATTGGAGAGTATGATTTATACTATCTTGATAATGAGTATTCACCACTGCCATTTGGTCCTATGACAGTTGAGGAAATAAGAGAAAGACAAGATCGCACAAAAACTATGATTGAGATATCATCCACTCTCACTGACCTGGAGTTTAATGCCATTAAAGGATGTGATACAACAAAAAATATGTGGGATAAGATTGAATTAGTACATGGAGGAGATAAATGTGTTCAGAAGGCTAAATCTGAAAGTTTGAGAGGCAAATTTGATTCAAAGAGAATGAAAGAAGGTGAAAATATTACACAATACAATGCACGACTGAAGGAAACTATGAACACTATCAGAGGTGTTGGATGACAGATAAATGAAGAAGATGTGACAAGAAAACTATTGAGAACATTGTTACCTATGTATTCCATCTGAGTATCTGCAATACAAGAACTTGTTGACAGGGTTTTGTTGACCGGGTCCGCCAACAGTCATAAGTTGTCACCAGATACCAGGGGTACCGGCCAACTCCGCCTGCAAAGGTTTTTCCGGGGAAATGAGATTCCCCGGGCCTCCAAGAACCTGGGTGTCGGGTCTCAACAGTGCGGGGCTCAGTTGGGAGAAGTGACTATTTTCAAGGGGGATAGCTGGTTTGTTCAACTCACTCTCTCCGGGGATTCAGGAAGGTGAGGTTTCTCCAAGCATTCTTCACTTAGCAAAATAAATCGAAAAAGATCCTGCAAGGTTAGGAATGTCTCATCTACATATAGTTATTCTTTAACATTCAACACATCAATAATACTCTGATATACTACACTAAATACCAAAGAAATGCACAACCATCAGTTCATATTTCATCAGTAGCAAGGGGAGAGAGGTCGTTAAGCTACTTAAAATATCAGAGTAGAAGACATGAAGAACATAAAACATAAAATACCATTAACTCAGAAGATCGAATGCCAACAACATCATTGTAAGAACTCTCCCTTCTTCATTAATATTTCTTCTAGCTAGCACTGGTGCGTGATACAATGGTGGCTCCAGGGGAGCATCTAACTACTGAAAGCTTAAACAATGGAGCATTGAGATCTGCAACTAAAATGAAAATAATGCTTTTCTATTACTGTGGACACAAAAATCATCAATTTCACCGACCCTTGGAAAAGGGCCAAACTTACTATTTATACACATTTTCATCTAACCCTAACCCTAACCCTATTTTACTTTATATTGTATAATAGAATATATTATCTGGGGGCTGGTACTACCTGTTCCACCCTACAAAAGACCTTGAGATGGAATAGGCCTGACATGTCAGAAGAATGAGACAAGAAGGTGGAATGGAAGAATCGGCCTCGAGAAGAGAGCCAGGAAAGAAAAGGAAGAAATCTGACCCCTGGGGATCAAGGCTACATGCCTCATAAATGGGAAATGCGGTGCCCTGTCTCCAATGCGCTAGGTGTACATCCAAAGTGGCACCTTAAGAAGACCATCTGTCAGAAGACCAACTGCTAATCCAACGTTCCTCGATGTAGCCAACTACCCTCTGATAGTCTTCAACAACCTTTATTAACTACTTGAAAATGACCGGTCGGCCTCGGGGACCGGGACACAGATCACTTGAAAGAATACAAAATTTTAGGATCTGGGACTCTGGGATCTGGGAACTTATGTTCCGAAAGAATAAAGAATACAAGATGTTTGGGTTTCCTCCGGCCTCTAGAAAAAATTTATTGTTGCTTTTTGTCATTGAAGGTTTGGAGGAGGTGGGAGATTCCATCCTCATCAATCTCTTTGAGGCCGGACCGCCGATACTTAGCCGCCTCAATCTGTTCTCCCAGCTCTAGAACATTACTCTTGAACTCATCGGCCATTTTTGCTGCATCATGGCCACTAAGGATCATGCGAGTTAATCTCGCCATTTGAGTCTCGTCCAATCCCTCCAGGGATTGATACCTAGACTTCACTAATTCATCAAACTTACCCAAAATGTACTCTTTTGGAGTGCATGTGTCAGTGCTGAATGGGTCAGCCTCGAAGACCTTTGTGACAAATGCCTTGTACATATTTGAAGAATACTAAACTATGTTGATCTTGTCGTGCAGAACCCCTACCAGTTGCTTGAGTACCTCCAATGTGAGGTCAAGTCTGGAGTGCTGGGTCCTCACAAAATTGAATGATTCTTCTCCTAGAATCTCAGACTTAGAGACCATCTCTTCTCCAAGGCTAAGGAGCTCCTCTAGTTCTACCTTCCATGCCTTGTAGTTCTCCATATCACCCTCCCATATGTTAAGGATAGTTTCTGCCTGATGCAGAACGTGTCGAGCCGCATACAAATCTAGGAGGGTAGATACCAAGAAGCGCCAGGTGTTCCCTACCTGTAGAGCGACGCACTCATCAACCGCTTGGGCCTTCTTCATTTCTCATAGGGAATCAATGTCGCTCTGTGGTAATGGTGCATCAGATGTGGAGGCCTCTGGAGGAATGACGCTAATAGGCTGGGCCAACTCTGTAAGCAACCCCATAAGGTTTGATGTCTTCTCTCTTTCTACTTTGAGCCTCTGGGCCTCCTTTTCATATTGAGCCTCCATGACTCTTGTTGCTTCCTTCAACAGGTCCACTTCACCCTGTTTCCCTCTTTTTCCCAGTGATATCATAATCTTCGGCCTTGGCAGTTGCCTCATCAGCGTATGGGGGAGGTGTTGCAACAACGACAACTGTTTCTCCTCGCGGCCTGGTTCAAAGAGTATGAACCATCTAGGATTTCTTGGCCTTTGGTGGGCCCTAGGCCTGAGCCATCATTTTAGCTAGGGAGAGGTGAGCTCTGGGGGTGGACAATGCTTTTCTCTTCTTGCTTTCAACCAACCACTGAGGCGGCAGGGGTGGCTTATTCGCCAAAGTTTGTTCTTTCAGTTCTTCCCTGGTGTCCTGTTGCTATTCTTCCTCAGTGGTGTGAGTCTCACCCGCCCCTTTCTCTTTATCTTGGGCTTCGTCAGGAACATTTACCTCGGTGATGTTTATTTCCTCTGTCTCATCCTCTGTATCTTTGGCTTTGTCTGGACCTTCATTGGCTGTCCCTGGGGTTTCCTCCTCCTGTTGTTCTTATTCTTCGGCCTCTGTCGCTGGGATTTCTTCTTCTCCTGGTATATCCTTTGGCAATAGGGGAGGTACCAGGCCAAGATTTAATGTTTGAGCCATGGTTATTACTTACCCAAAGGTCACTATGGGGAGTGGCATTTGGAACACGGCTGTTGAGGTTATAGTTGCTCCCGTAGGTCCGGTTCCCTTAGCGGATGCCGTTTGTTCACTCATCTTTTGCTAGTATGCCCTTGCATCTTGCATCTCTAAAACTTTGGAGGTGATCTCCTACTCTATCTCCTCTTCTTCCATCTGTTCCTCCTACTCTTGTGCAGGTCTTCGTTCCTCAACTTCCTCTTCTACTAGGACTTTAACCTCTATTTGCTTGATGTCCCCCTGAAGATTACTGAACTTTTCAGTTGCAAAAACATCATCAAACTCATCTTGCGGAGGAGGGTTGGCTGGGACATCGGCAGACTCTGGTTCCCTTTCTGGCTCTGGGGAGTCAGAGGAGAGGATCTCCACTTGAGGGATTTGGGGCATCCCCAACTCTAGCTCCTTCTTGGGCTTCGGGTCAAGCCTCCTCCTTCTCTTGGTAATCAAGGGTTTCCCCGCATCCCTTATTGCTGCTTGCTCCACCGGATCCACCCCTATTTCCTTAACCATCAAGGATGCTAGTGAAGGGGAGGATGAAGGTCGAATTGGTCCGGCCATAAGCACCGGGGTAGCCAGCCATGTGATTAGCTTCTCCTTCATTTGCTGGGAGGCTACTACCGATTGCCTTATTTATTCTTTAATAGGGACTTCTTGCACAGTGGGAGTTGTGTCTACCCCTTTTCCTTTATCTACTCTTTGTGAGGAAGTGCCGGCCCCCAAAGTTAACTTTGGAATTAGCTGGGCCGCTCGGCGGATGCTCCCAGGGCACACCTTTTTAAAATAGAGGTGGCTATGTTCAACTATGTTGCGAGTGAACTCCTTAATTGTGGGCCCTTCCTGGGCATCCCAGTTCACCGGTGGAAGGGCTAATTTATCGATCCCCTTTGCCTTGTACTAGGGATCGACCGTGGAGCCGGTATCTGAGAAGTCCTCTAGGAACCTCCGGAGCTTCAATCTTTCCATCATCCCTATGGTCATCCTGACATAATGCCACCCCTGGACCTCCATGTCATCCTAGAAATATTCCTAGAAGTCTTCTATATGATATTGGTGGGGATCTGATGTCTGGGGAAGCGCTTCTACGATCTTGCCATGCGGATCAAAATGTTTCCGCGCTAAGTAAAATTCTGCTAGGCTATAGCTCTTAAGCTCATTATCTGCCTCTTTGGCAGTGACCAGACTGCATGAATAATTCCCACAAGTGATTGGGAATGGAATATTTGTTACCTTCTTTAAGGCAAAGAGTGTGTACAACTCCATCACTTGCCTGCAATATTCTAGGAGGATTATCTTGTCCCCACAGTGTTTGGGCAACAAGTAGGGTTTCCCAGAGAAGTCGGTCACCCTTATATAAATATGCTGTTGAAATTGTATATAATAATGTCTGTAACTCTAGACCAAATTCATCGCCTCTGTGGACAGGCGATATCCTGCATCCTGAGTGGGTGTGAGCAGGTGGTAGTAAACAAATGCGTCGTTTACTCGGCAAAAACTGGGGAAACTAGCTTCCCATTATATTTGTGGGAAGTGGTCCCAAGGGGCCTTCTACCCCAGGCCGATCCCAAGCATGCCCTTTATAAGTAACCCATTGGTATGGGGCTGTTGTTGTGCCAGGGCCTAGAGGACATAAGAAGTCATATAGAACTTCTTCTTCTTGGCCAGTTGAAGGAACTGGGAGTCCACATGGTTGAAGATTATGGTAGCCCAGTCAAAATACTTCCTGCCCATGCTGATGCCAAGGAGGAAGTAATACATCCACCCAAAAAACTCTTGGGCGTGTTGTTTCCTGAAGACCCGACATAATGCTATCATCCCCATCTATATACTTTCTTTGAATTTAGACCTGGGGATTTCCAATTTCATCCTTTTGGGGTCCCTCTTTGGGACCTTGAGCCAATTATTGTTCATATATATATGGGCTACCTCCTCCAACTATTTAAACTGGGCCAAGGCATCTGACTGGGTGACCACAGCTGGTTTGTCAAATTGGGGTATTCCCAAGCCCCTTTGGAAGGTATCGGGGTCGAGGGACACCAAAGGAGTGGGGTACCTAGTTGGCTCTGGGGGTGCGAGCATAGCAGCCTGAACAAATGTGTTGTAGAGAGCCGCAAGCATGAGAATAAGCTCTGGTGACTGCATCGAGCACGAGAAGCAAGCTGCTTTAAGAATCCCAAAGTTTCCAATTTGAATGGCCAAAGGATCTCTGGCCTATCGCTAAATGTACATAACTTTTACCAAGTCCTGCATTTCTAGCCATGTTCCGACGCTGGTGTTGGTGATGAGATGGAATTTGGACTCGATCTTTGAGCCCATGATGACCCCATCCTTTACATATTTTAGGCTCATAGGCAATTTCTCCAGGGCCTTTTCCAACTTAGATCTAATTGCCGCCCTGGTACTTGTCGTGGAAGGAAGCTCCAGACTTTTAGGTGGTGAAGATGCGGAAGCTTCAGACATATTTGCAAAGTTTGCTGCTTTGAAAACCTACAAGGCAAGGTGACCGTCATAACCCATTAATAGATAAATACTTTGGGGTCTGGAGATCTTACCATCATGGCGTTTTCTTCCCCTAAAAAAGTTATCTTTGTTCAAAAACTCCGGAGAGCATACATATATATCAAACTTGGAAATTTAACTAACCATCCAGGTCTAGGAATTTTATCACACTTAGTAAAAGAAGGACACGAGATGGGTGATGGAAAGAGACCCAGAGCCTGGAGAAGTAACCGTTGAAAGTTGTGCACAAAAAGTGAGCCGTTAGACCCACGTGGAAACCATGTGGGTGAGCAATAAATAGGAGTTAATGGTGACGACGGCGGAGCCAACTGTCTGAATGTGTGAAAAGCAAAGGCCACTTGGATAAATTTAAATGTGTGCATGGGACATAAAGGTAAGGTCAGGCTGGTTTATGGAGGAGAGAGAAAACCACCTATTTGAAACCGGTCGAGAGCCGAGTTTCAACCAGGCGGTATTCTGCACAGGGTGAGCTCGCGGATGAGAAACCAGAAACAGACGCAGCACAACGAGCTTGACAAACCACTAGACAGATATACACAACATATACATAAGAGATGAAGAGTATACACATGTAAACCAGAAGGATACACAACATATATACACCAAATTTACATATATACATAGTGTAGAGTGGGTATTTACAAAAATAAAGAATGTACAGAATATTAACAAATTTTACATTATCTACAAACTATGCTACATCTGCACAGAGGGCGGGCAACCCTCTGGTAGAGCTGACCCACCAATGGGCGGTGAACCAAAAAGAAACACAAGGCACAACACAACAAAAAAATGCAAAAAATGAACAAAAATAGAAGGAAGGAAAACCAAGCGGGAGGAGGGACCAACCTGAAAACAAAGAAGGGAAAGGAAAGGAAACCACTGCGAGTGCTCTGCAACAGCTCAACCGCCAAACAATCACAATTCACCACCACCAAAACCACTCATAATTACTTAGAAACGCTTGGAATGGTTAGCACTGGGTTATCGCTAAATCGCTGCAAATTGCTCTTAAATCGCTCTGATTGCTTAAGTTTTTAATTGTGGTAAATGTGAAAAAGACAGGTAACTTCTATTTATACCCGCGGTAAAAATCAAGTCACCCTTCCTTCCACAAACTCTGGATAGATACACCTTCAGACTCTGGGCCCTGGGGATTCCATGCAACAATACCAACTTAAGGGAAGACATCGCGACAAAGAATCCCGGAGTCTGAAATCTGGCTCCCAACAAAGAATGACCAACTCTGGGACCGGGTCCCGGAGACATGAGAGCCCAACAAAACAAAGCAAAATCATGGGGAAGAAAACCCCAGAGAAGGAAAACAAAGGAAACAAATAAAAAGACAAGGCAAGAGCAAAAAGCAGAAAATAAAAAGGGGGACCCAACATTTTGCACACAAAATGTAGGGACGGGGATGCAGGGCATAACAGAACTGAGTTCCATTCCTCAGATGATTGTTTCACTGGATGCTACTATTGGTAAGTTGATTTCTTTTGAGATAAATGATTTTGATAATAGTTTACCTACTACTGCTAGGATTTAGTCTGTATTTAAATCATCTTTGAAGATTGTAATTTCGAGGGAGTCTAGACCTAGTGATGGTTATGCAAGTAGTGCAAGTGAAATACTCTATAGTTGTAAAAGTGAGTTAGAAGAACTGTATGCTAAAGATGAAGCAAATGAAAGAGAATTTGAAGCTCTACTAGCTAGGAGACTACAAAGAGGTAAAGGCAAGTACCGAGGTAAGATACCTTTAAAATGTTTTAAATGTAACAAGATTGGTCACATTGCTTCAAGATGCCCTGACAATGACATTGATGAGAAGAAAGACAAACGAGATGATAACAAAAGAGAAAATAGATTCAAGAGATTCAAAGATTTCAAGAAAAAAGGTAGGAAGTCATGTCATAGTGCTAATGAATTACTAACCAATGATGATACAAATGATGATGATAGTGAAGAAGTTGTATATGTTACTATTAAAGATAATTCTGTTGAGGAAAAGTGTAAAGAACAAAGATCCATAATCTCACATGTAAGCAAGAATGATACCTGGATTATAAACAGTGATTGTTCACACAATATGACTGGTGACACACTTAAATTCATTAATATAGAAGAACATGATGGAGGATATGTTAGATTCGGTAATAATGGCCCATATCCTGTTGGCGCCCAAAAATGCTGAATTGGATTTCCTATGGACTTGCCAATCCAATGTTTGGAAAACCAATTGTTTTTGACCAACTAACAGGAATGATCGATTATGATCCTCTTCCCCTGCACTTCTAGCTCTGCAAGACCAAGGTGGGTGAACCTTTACCTTAACCACTATCTATTGGTTTAAGGCATTTTATAGCAGATAACTTGTGTACAAAATTCAACCAATCTCTCAAGATGGCAAGTAGGCTTGAATAAATCAAATTGCAAGCAATATATCATAAACTATAAACTGAAATACTTTAAGTAATTGAAAGAATGTTTAGTAAATATGTATGTAAATTGAAATAAAAAAGATAGATAAGAAAT
>MU226206.1:558931-589984 GCA_018584345.1 Thuja plicata
AAAATATTTTGAAAAAACACTAAACTAACTAAAAAATAACTACCTAACTTTCGGATTTGGCTTTGGTCAAAAATCCAAAACACATTGTGAAAAGCTAAGATTTTTTTTGGAGATAGGAAATTTGATTGCTCGAACTGGGTCAGTTTTAGATTTTTAAAATTCGACCATCTTCAGCCTCTGTTGGCATAATCTTTGTAGCAGGTTGAAATTCTAGCATTTTCTGAAGGCTTCGATTAGTTAGTTCTATTTATTTGTGTCATAAAGCTTCCTTCCTTTAGTTTTTTTAGTATGGAGAAACTTGCTTCTTGATAATGGATTGGGACTTTTAAATTCTCAAAATTTAGGGTACCACCATATCCTGTGAAAGGTAAAGGTTCTATAATTCTACTGAATAATACAAGATGTGATGATGTATATTGGGTTGAAGGACTAAAGTATAATCTATTTAGTGTGGTACAACTAAACAATACAAGACACTGACTAAAATTTCAGAATGGAAAGGTAAATGTATTTGATCAAAAAGGAATTTTGATTGCTACTGAAGAACAATCTATAGGTAATTTATTTTATCTTGATACATCCACTAAGAGTTATTTATATGCTAAAGTTAAGGATGCATTATTATGGTACAAGAGGTTATGTCATGTAAATTTTGACAACTTAATCAAAGTGAGCAAAAAGACTAGAGTTAGAGGTCTACCGAGATTGGAGAAACCTGAGGATATCATGTGCAAAGAATATCAAGTTTGAAAAATGACTAAGTCAAGTTTTACAAGTAAGTCTTATGTTACACAAGGTATTTTGGACTTAGTGCACATTGACCTATGTGGACCCATGAGAACAAAAATCTACTATGGTGATAGATATTTCATTTTGTTTGTTGATGATTATTCTAGAATGATGTCTGTCATGTTTTTAAAAGAAAAATATAAAGCTTTTCAAATGTTTAAGTGGTACAAGGAAAGAGTTGAAAAAGAGTCTGGAAGAAAACTGAAGTGTCTGAGATCTAACAGAGGAGGAGATTTTACTTCTGATGATTTTACATTCTTCTGCAATGAACATGGAATAAAGAGACAAATGTCTACACTGAGGACACCACAAAAAAATGGTTAGATGAAAGATGCAATAGATCCATTATGGATTGTGCAAGAACACTAATGATTGAGAAGGGTATTTCTCAAACATATTGGAGAGAATCAGTTAGCACTACTGCTTATACACTTAACAGAGTACAACTGAAGAACGGTACACACAAGACTCCATATGAGATTTGGTATGATCACAAATAGAATGTGAGTTATTTCAAAGTATTTGGAAGTAGATGTTATATACTAAAAGATGCTAGAGATGGTAAGTTTGATTCTAAAGGAGATGAAGGAATATTCTTAGGATATTCTATAAAGAGAAAAAATTACAAATGTTTGAACAAGTATACTAACAAAATTATGGAAAGTGCAAATGTAAGAATTGATAAATTTGCAGAGAAAAATGATGAGGACAACAAGAAGGAACCCGAGGACTACCAAAGATTTGTATATGTAAAAATTGAGATTCCCAACACCTTATCAAAAGAACAAACTAAGGAGGAAGATAAATAGAGAGAACTACCGCCGAATGATGGAAATGAAGTTCCACCGACTACCAAGTCTATTCTAGCTAAGTATGTGAAAAGACACCACTCACCAAGTAAGATTATTAGAGACAAGAATGCTGGATTTATGAAAAGAAGCAAGGTAAGAGACAATACATGCTTAAATTCTGAATTTGAGCCAAGGAAAGTAAATGATGCATTGGAAAATGAAGACTGGATTAAAGCTATGAAAGAAGAGATAGATCAGATTGAAAAGAATAACACATGGACTTTAGTACCAAGACCAAAAGATAAAAATGTTATTGGTACAAAGTGGAATTTTAGAAACAAATTGAATGAGCATGGAGATGTAATAAAAAACAAAGTAGGACTAGTTTTCAAAGGGTATGCACAAAAAGAAGGTATTGATTATGGTGAAACTTTTGCACCTGTTTCTAGATTAGGAGTTAGAATTTTACTAGCTTATGCAACTTATTAAGATTTTAAAGTTTATCAAATGGATGTCAAGTCTGCATTTCTTAATGGTATTCTTGAAGAAGAAGTATATATTGAACAACCTAAGGTTTTTTTGAGAATACTAACAAGAAAATGGTATGCAAACTGCACAAGGCACTATATGGTTTGAAACAAGCACCCCAAGCTTGGTATGAAAGGTTACATGCATATCTAATCAAGATTGGATTTCAAAGAACAAGTGATAATAGTAATGTGTATCTGAAATGTGATAGTAATAACAAAGTTTTGATTGCTGAAATATTTGTTGATGATATTATTTTTGGAGGCAATAACACATTATGCAGATCTTTTGCTGAAGAAATGAGAAAGGAATTTGAGATGTCCATGATTGGGTAGATTAAATTCTTTCTTGGACTACACATTCAATAAGTCAAGGATGGGATCTACATCACACAAGAAAAGTACATCAAGGAGATCCTAAAGACTTTTGGCATGGAAGACTCAAGATAGGTTGGAACACCGATGGTTACTGGTTGCAAGCTATCAAAAGAAGATGAGTCAAAGGTAATTAATGCGACACTCTATCGATCAATGATTGGTAAGTTACAATATGTTGTACACAACATACCTGATATAGCTCATGTAGTTGGTATAGTTCGAATATTTTCTGCCAATCCAAAGCAATCATACATGTTTGCAATTAAAAGAATATTTAGATATCTGATATGAACCAAAGACTATGGTCTACTATACAAGAAAGGAGGAGATTTTGAGTTGAAAGTATACATTGATGCGGATTGGGCTAGAAACATTGATGATAGAAAAAGTACAAGTGGAGGAGCTTTCTTTTTAGGAGAAAGACTAGTTACATGGCTGAGTAAGAAACAAAGTTGTATATCATATAGTACTACTAAGGTTGAATATGTTGTTGCAGCTATGAATTGTGCAAACATTGTATGGATCACACCGCTACTAGAAGGTATGCAAGAGGATATTACCAATCCAGTTATTTTTTTTTGTGATAACACAAGTGCTATAAACATATCAAAGAATCTGGTGATGCATTCTAAGACCAAGCACATTTCTTTCAAGTATCATTACTTGAGAGAACAAGTTCAAGAAAAACATGTGATATTGGAGTATGTGAATTCAAAGGATAAATTAGCAGATATATTCACCAAGCCACTATTGAAGGATGCTTTTGAGTATCTCAGAGGTAAATTAGGGGTTCTACCCCTATTCAATATTCACTAGAGCAAGATGCATGCTACATCAATTCTAGGACTCAATATAATATCTATTTTGTGAGTAGATGCCAATGTTCACACTTTAGGTGATGTTTGAAGTTGTGAAAAGTAATTTATATGCAATGAGATATCAGTACATGCAAGGTATGATCCACTATCTGAACAAGTTTTCAGGAGTATGTATCTTTGGCATTGTTGTCAAAGAGGGAGAATGAATGATTGATGATCTAAGAATAGAAAGAGGGAGAATAAGAAAGAACATAGTGGGAGAACTAGATCAAACAACTTAGAGGGAGTAAAGACAAAACATATATGTTAAAATATGTCATCATCAATTGACAGTGTTGTCATCAAATCCAAAGAGGGAGATTGTAACTCAACTGATGGAGATGATGATGAAGACCAAGATCAAAGGTATACATGATTGTAGAAGGATCAGATCAATTGTTATTTTGTCATTGATGTCAAGCAATTGATTTTTGGTTTATATTGAATTTCGATATCTTTCAGAGTTGATTTAATTGGGAAGTTAATAAAGATCAGACAATGATAAGTTACTATTGAGATAATTGTTTTCTACTTTATCAAGTCGATAAAGAAGATTGGTCAAGTCAGTAAGATAAGCAAGTTATTTTATTGAGAAGAATAAGTTTGTCAATAAAGGATTGTGTAAGTTGGTCAAGTCACCGAGCAAGCCAAGGCACCAATTAGTTCATGTTAGTTACCGAGTTGAGAGTTCATGCTATCAAGTGTAACTGATGTTGTAAACAAGGATAAGAACACTTTTAATGCAAAGATACAGTGGTCTGGAATATTCCAAGGATGAGGAAAAGTTAGTTGAAGAGATCTAAATTTAGTAAAATTCAAGGCGAAGATCTTTGGTATAGATTAAGTGGAAAAACTAATGGTTTTATTTCCAAGAAACGTGCAAGTTCCAAGAAGATGTTAAAGAGGTTACTGAGTTTCAAATTTATTGAATAAGCTCAAAAAGATGATCTAGCGACTAAGAGTAATTAAAGGAAAACCTAATCAAGGAGATTAAGAGGCAAAAATAGAGTCTATTTTAAGGATGAATTCAAAGGAAAGAGAGGCTGGCAAGTAGAAGTGTTGAAGTGCTACCGAGTGGAGTAGTGAAGAGCAAAAAGGTGTGAATCTGAGTCTAGAGAAGAGACAGATGAAGTATTGATGCCAGTAGTCACAAAGAGCATAAAGGGATCTGATCAAGTAAGAGGTAGTTGTAGTTTAACATATCAATTTTTATACTATTTCTTATTAACATTTGTTGCAAAAAATCTCTTAACCGAGTGGACTTAACAATCTTATTGTAAAATCCTTGTGAAAGGTGACATTCTAAACGAGTGTTCAAAGTCCTCTAAATAGGCCAGTCCTAATAGGGTGAAGATCCTAATAGATCTAAGGAAAATCCCCTAACAGGGTCACATTTAACAATGCGTATTGTAATCTTTAACATGATTGGCTTTTAACAGAGCATACTTCAGAAGAGTATATTTTCATTTATGGATGACAATTCCCACAGAGGTTTTTCCCAAATTGGGTTTCCTCATTAAATCTAGTGTCATAAGTGTTGAATGATTTAAGTTCATGTTATTTACTATTTATGCAAGTTGCTAATTGTTATATTGAAGTTATTTGGTGATTCAGTTGCTACTGTTGTTTATCCTACCGAGTTGAATCAGAGTTAAGTTTTAAAGTTAAAGTATCATAATTTTTTCATTCACCCCCCTCAGTGGAACCAATAGGTTATGATATCTATGTGAGGCATGCATGCATGATCTCTATAATGGGTTCCTATTACGATGTATGATGCACTTGATGAGTTATATTATGTTATGTTATGCATATGATCCCTATGATGCATGTTTATGATGGATGCTTATGATGGATGAAAATTAGGATGTCTAGTATGATAATTTTTTTTTGTCAAAATTGACAAATTTTTTAAGAGTCATACTATAGTTTATTTAATGCCAAGGTCATAATTCAATTAATGGTAGAGTTCAACTAAACTTACTATTTAAAGAGGGTTAGGGTTTTATTTATCTAATGTGTTTGAATCACTTAAGATTCAATGGAAACATGTTAAAACTCTCTTTATAATTAAATAAAATTGCATAGGTTTTCACTTTTCTATCATTTTTTATGGTCAACATGTTTATGTCAAAATAATAATAATTGAATATAAAATTGATTTATTTAAGGTATTTAGAATTATTCACACATTTATAAATGTCCTTATATCTATTAACTATAAATGTCATTGTGGGATTATATCTATTAGGGATTATGATTTATGATTAGGATTATGGTTTAAGGTTAGGTTCATTATTTTGGCTATAATCTTGTTCCCACATGATGATTAGTATTAAGGTTAGGGTATATATTAGAGTTGGATTCAAGATCAGGGTTTAGCATTTAGGATTAGGGTTTACTATTTATAATTAAGGTTTAGGGTTCAACATATAGCATTAGGCTTTAACATTTAGAATTAGGATTTATAATTTATTATTAGGGCTAGGATTAGGATCAAATATTTATAATTAGAGTTAGGATTGAGGTTTAGCATTCAATATTAGGGTTTAGTAATTAAAATCACGGTTTACCATTTAGGATTATGATTCAGGTTAAGATTAAGGTTTAGCATTTAGGATTAAGGTCTAGCATATATAATTAGGGTTAGAATATAGTTTAGCATATATAATTAGGTTTTATTATTTGGGATTAGGCTTTAGCATTTAGGATTAAGGTTTAGCACATACAACTAGGGTTAGGATATGATTTAGACATAATATTTAGGAATAAGATTTAGCATATATAATTAGGATTAGGATATGATTTAATATTTATAATTATAGTTTATTATTTAGGATTAGGGTAAGATTAGGATTTAGGAATAAGATGAGAGGATAGGGTTTAGGGTTAGGATCATGGTTTATAGTTGAGGAATATTATTATGGTTAGGTATAGAATTTATATCATGATAGAAATTATAGAAAGTGTTAGGATTTTTATAAGGTTTTAGGGCTTATGATTTAGGATTAGGATTAGGGTTTAAGATTAGGTTTAGGGTTTAGGGTTTATATCATGGTTTAAATTATGGATAAGACTAGGGAATTGATTAGAGTCAGAGCTAAGGGTTAGGGTTAGGATAAGGGTTTAGGTTTACACCATAGATTGGGTTAGAATTGGGTTCATACTAATTATGATTAATAATACAAATACTAACCATGATTACTAATACTAACCATAATCCTAATACTAACCATGATTAATACTAACCATGATTAATAATCCTTATACTAATCCTAATAATCCCAATACTAAACAAGGAACTTAGCTGCAAAAAAATAGGAATTGGCCGCACAAGGTGTTGGTAGTCTCAAATTTTGGAGAAATTTGGAGTGACCAGATAAATTTTTTCTCTAAGGCATTAATTGCTATCCCTAAATTTTTTTGAAAAGGCCCACTTTATTCTTTCGTATTCACATATTCCAACCTTACTTCTTTATTTTGTACCAATTCCCTCAAAAAATGATACTTTATTGCTATATGCTTGGTTTTGGTGTGCATCACAGGATTCTTTGAAATGTTAATGGCACTGGCGTTGTCACAGTACATAATAAATTACTCTTTTACTTCTTCCTTCATTCCTGAAAACAACTGCTTGATCCATATGATGTTTGAACAATTCACTTCTGTAGCAACATATTCTTCCTCTTTTATCTTGTTCTTATGTATTATAGAAAGCTCTCCCTCTTTGAAAATAGATGCCAAAGACCTAAGCTAAAGGTTTCAAGGCATAAGCTAAAGATCAGAGATGTCTTACAAAAGGGAGATCCCTAAGCTAAACAAAGACAATTTCCTAGCATGGCAGGAGATGATGAAGCTAGATCTATCTACAATCGGAGATGCTGGTCTGCAATTTTTGGAGAGAAAATATGTGGAACCAATAGGGACTATGACTGTGGAATAGATGATGGAATAGAAGCATCACAACATAATGATGATTGACATGTTAGTAATAACTGAGCGGGGGGTAGGGGGCTAAATCAATGGCCTCAAAAGTCAATCCTTAAATCAACCCTTAAAACTTATAACCAATAATTATGTCTTCAAGTTATCTTCTGTCCTACAAGATGTATGCCTTGAAATACTTTAATCAATTTTCTACTTGTCGAATTGCTTTGTTAAAATCTCTTCTGTATGATTACCGATAAGCAGTTAACTATTTACCAAAACACAGTAAATATGCAAAGTATACTGATCAATCATGAAATGCATATGTGAAATGTAAAATAGTAAAGTAATAAACCATAAACACATAACACAAGGATTTTAATGTGGAAACCCTGTTAAGGGAAAAACCACTGGGACCAGTACCCCAAAATTTCACTCTTATGAAGTGAGCTCTGTTAGGAGCCAACCCTGTTAAAGGTTACAAACACACTGTTAGGTGTGACCTTGTTATAGGATTTAGAAATAGTTTGTCAACTAGTATCTGGAATCTAATGCTACCATCCTTGATCAAACACTCACTTGGCCTGTCAATAGGTATCGGGCATATCCAATGCTACTTGTGTGATCAAACTTTTTAATACTCCTTGGGATGTATCTCAATTGTAAAAGAATTTTAAGTCCTTCTTGGTTAAGAGGCTTATATGCTTCAATGGTTAAACTGAAACACTAATGATCTATTCATACATACAACTCAATTTTAGATTTTCAAATCTATTGTTAGTCCATTACCTCTCTGATCAATATAGTCACTTATACCTTTTCTCCAGAGTGTTATGCTTTGTGATGCTTGTCTCACTATTTGTCAATGTCTGTAGAATCTAGCTCTTTCCTCAGCTTGTTGATTAGGGCTGAATGAATACTTTCTTCTCCTTAAAATTTTCTTTAGCATCTTTCCTCTTCTCTTGTTCACCCCACAATTTGTAATGAATTGAGTTTGTCTCTATATAGACATAATTTTCCTTTTTTTTTGGCTTTCTTGATTCTTGGTGTGTTTTGCAATTCTTTCCAATAGATTTAAAGAAAACTCCTAATTTATCTCAAAGAGATCTTCTTTCCAGCTAGAAAAATCAAATTTAAATCAATTACTTATCTCAGTCTTTATCTGGATGATTAAAAAAATGATAAGTATCCGTTAATTCTATCTTTAGCTTCTTGACAGCTAAGCATTTTGTGACTTCAGTTGTCATCGAGATCTCAAACCTAGTCTTCTCTGTCGGGAAAAACTGTAACTTTGCTCATTGGTAATGCTGGGCATTAGCTCATCGGGTAACACTATGACTCTACTCTTTTACTCTAACCGTTGGTGTGCACTCTGTTGGTTTATGTAGTCACTTAGTGAATACTTGAATTTTATGCATTACTGATAGCATAGTCTTGATTCACCAGTTCCTTGAAGTCTTTGGCAGTATTACCATGACCATACAAATTATATCAAGTTGACATCAATGACAATACAATACATTAACTGATTTAATGCCTTGCATGATCATCAACTTAACATCTTCAAACATTCAATCAGTCACATGTCTTCAATCTCTCCCTTTGGCATTGATGACAACATACTACATTATCACACTATACTATTGCTAATACAATATGAAATATACAGTTTCATCAAGATTTTCTAATGTAACTAATACAAATGTTTGGCTTTTGGTAAGCTCAAATAGCTTTGATTTGATTCTTGCAGCTTTATTTCTATCTTCAATTCCTTCACTGGATAGATGTAGAATCTTTCTTTCTCTGATGTGATGTGTTCTCCTTCTATGTCAAACTCTCTCTCTTTGAATGTTCTTCTCTCTTGTTAGTAATTCTCTTCCTTTGTGTGTACTCTCCCTTTGGATGCTTTGATGGATATGATCTCTTCCTCATATGATAATGGATAAACTCTCTCCCTTTGACAACAATGTCAAACACACATTTTTGCAAACTCAGATTTTGCAAAACAAGTATTTTGACAACAATGTCAAATGGATCCTTTCTATCCATAATATATTCCTTGAATTTTCCAATCCATCGGTAATAACTCTAGTGCTTGGAGTAGATAAATACCTTGTTGTGTAATGATTGATGACATTTTTATTAATCACATGCAAGTATTTAAAAAGAATATACTTAAAATAGAAGGTAGTATTCCTAAGTATTTGTATGATTAATTGAAAGTAAGAAAGAAGCTCACACTTAACGAAGATGATCATATAAGAATAACATCCATAGAAAATGTGCTACCTATTGTTTCATTTGATGGGCATGATAGAATAATGAAAGCCATTAAACCCCTACTAAGAGTAAAAACAACATTGATAAAGTTTATGGGAAGAAAGTATGATGAATTAATAGAGGAAACAAACAAATCTATTGAAAAGGTATTAATGGAAACTAAACCAGAAAATCCTTCACCTCCTAAGTAAAAGGATACTAATCCCAAAACCATTCCAAAAGGAGTCTTCTAAATCTGTAGAAGTACACATTGACTCATCTAAGGATGAAGATTATAGTAATCAGTTCTTCAATATAGTTAAGCAACTAGATTTATTTGTTGTTGGTGTGCCTATGTCTTTGGACACTTTGTAGGATATTGGTGACCCTTTTCAAGGGAATGTTGATATAGTTACTGAGGTAGATGGGAGAAATGAATAGAGCCCAATAACTACATCATATCTTGGCACATTGACTGGGAAGAAATGAAAGGAGCTACTAAGGAAAAAGATCAAGAAACTAAGGAATAACTTAAATAAAGTATGGTTGAGGTAAAGACGGAAGTTGCTACTAATGATTAAGCTAAGGAAGAAAATAATGTATACATTCATGCTTCTTCAACTCTACTATTGACAAGTGATGATAAACCTATAAACACTACTGTTGATGGCATGGATGAGGATGAATTGATAAATTTGTTATTCATAACCTTTGCTAAGGCTAAGGGGAGATATGAACAGAGGATAGAGAAAAAGACAAAGGTATTGGACCAGGTTGTAGACAAAATCAACAACATCCTACCCTTGTATTTCACCTTTTAGGGAAATGATATAGTGAATAATTTAAACAAAGTCCTTGATCACTTTGATGTTAAATTTTCTTATTTTGAGAAGGTATCAATTATGAAAGTTGAGAGAGAATACATGAAAAAGAAGTTAGAGGAGATATGCCAATAATTGAACTGGGATATCAACACATTAGACACCACTATATCTAGTATAAGGTCTTGCATTGATCATGGAAATAAGATATACAGTTACTGCATAAACCCTTCAAGGCATGTACAAAATGTGGTGGATATAATCCTTAATGGTGAGAATACATTGGATGAATTTGAGATGGATTGTAGGTCCTCCTCATAATCTATTATAGAGATAGATAAGGAATTATCCAGGTTGGTGGAAAAAATAATTGTTCTTGAAACTAAAAAGTCAAGAGTGTTGAGGATATTTTCTATGTTGAGGAGTATGGGTACTCCTAAACAATCAATTCTGGAGAAACATCTTGAGGACATGGAGACAGTGAAGAAGTCCCTTGATGAAGCTCTACATATAGTATTGAAGGATGTAGAGATCTCATCCTTTTCTTTGAATGACCTTATTCATGTAGGCCATACCTTGGAGAAGATATGGAAAGCATATTCAAAGATCTTGGAAACACCTTTTAAAGATATTCTTAGTATGAGGTTTTGGTGAGCATCTCTACAATTTTGATGTGTATATAATTATATTTTTTAGTATACCATTGTCATTGATGTCAAAGGGGGAGTAATAAGTGTAGTATGAAAAATGTAGAGTCAGTAGTTTGGCATTTGACACTTAGTCATTTTTCACTAAATGTTGCCAACGATGCCAAAGGGGGAGATTGTTGGAAAGTGGCGTGACGAATTGTTGGAAGTACAATATTGGGAAAGCAAGATACTGAGAGGGGGGGTGAATCAGATCTTAAACTTAATCACTTAAAACAAATCGATCCACATTCATACATATATGAATTTAACCTAACATCAGATAACATCCACAACATGAGATATATAACCCATAACACAAAATTTTGGTAACCCAGAAACCCAAATAGGTAAAACTGGGGTGGGGATGACACCCACAAAATCTTCACTACTGAAGCAATAAAGTGTGCATGTTAGGGCTACAAGAGTTTGATTACAAAATGCAATCTACCTGGTTAAAGGTCTATTCGGTTAAGAACTAAAGATCATTACAATCTACCTTGTGAAAGGATTTCAAATTACAGTAAAGTAAGCACTCGGATAAGAGATTTAAAGTAGGTCTATTAGAACCACTCTATTAAGAGATTTCACCTGATACACCTGTTACAATTTTTAAAGTAATGATACTTCATTATGCACTCAGATGATGATGATGGATCTTCTCTTTCCAATACCTTTTGTGATCTCACAATCTGATATGTCTTTACTCTGCTATTCACTGCTCTGTCATTCTGCTTGATCTAGGCTTCTTCTCAAAATAACTCATTGTTCATCTCTCATGAATACACAACCCTTTTCTCTTTGTGTGTCTCTTTCTCTATTAATAATAGGGTTAGAAGCAATCTTATATGTCTTTACGAATCTGTTGGCGAGATCTAGATCAACGATCAAGATCTAATATTTATGCCTCCTAGGCATTCTAATTTTCTGATTGGCTCCATGTCATGCACAAGATAAAACAATTAAATGTGTAAATAACTCTGTAGATAAATATTAAATGCATACATATGTCAGCCCAAAGCTCACACAGGTCAGCCTAAACATTTTACCTCAAAGTTTGAATAAATCCTGACATGTATGCAAAAACTATTCTGCTTGACACTTAACATCTCTGTCGCTCGACACTTAAGTATTCTACTTGGCTCGACATGATGTAACTCAACAACCTATATTCTTTCTTGGCAATGTTTCTTGGCCTTGAATAGTTTTAGCTCAACCACAGTGATAACCAACTAAAACTTCCTAAGTAAATGACTAAGTGTAGGTCACTAATCATAAAAAAAACTTAGGGATTAACAATCTCCCCCTTTGATATTAGTGGAAAAAACACACTTATCATTTCAATTCATTCCATCCAAAATGTTTCCTAAGTACACAATGTACTCCCCCTAGGAATGTACTCCATACTATATACAAAAATTTACATAGTATACATGCCTTCAAAAAAAATATTTACAATTATACATGTACTGCTCCTCTTATGTTGTATCCTTGTCAGATTCCCCCTCATTTTTTTCACTGATTGCAGGTGGGGTTAAGTTGTACTTATCCAAAAATTGTTTACGAAGTTATAAGGTGGATGCAAATTTAGTGTCCCAACTATCCTTAACAAACTTCATAACCTCTAATTTGACTTCTAGCTCGGCAGCTAGACTCACTAAACTTTCTGTAGTAGAGAGATCTGCATTTCTCTTAACCAATTCTTTTACAGTTGAAAGTTCTCTCTGAAGTACCTCTAGATGAGGTATCAGGTTGGTGTGAATATTAATCAATTTGGCCCTTATCCGACCATCTTTATCCATGAGCTCAACTATTCTCCTTTGTGTATTAGTCTATCTGTTAAAATGTAAGGAGCTAGTGCTAGCATCCATACTCAGTGAACTCCCAGTTGACTTCAAGTATAATTGCAATTTCTCTATAGCCTGTAGATTATCCTTTGTGAAGAATTAAACATAACATAACTTCTTATGCAAGGAATAAACATTAGTTACAACTTCCTCCAAAATTTCTACAAGAGAAGAAAGTTCAACCTGCTTTGTTGCAATCTCTCTTGAGATTTTCACCAGTACTTTGTTCTCAAATTTCCTCTCAGACCATTGCAATAACTTCTCATTAGCTTCAATGTTGTCATCATTTACCTTCTGCACAATATGAACTAACTGTTCAAGAATAGGAGCTTGAGGATTTTCATCTTCCATGTCAAAAGCTTTTACATATATATCCTTGATGTCATGTAACACCTACTTTTGCTTCTGCTCTCTTTTCATTTCTTCCTGCCTTTTCTTCCTCTTGAGTAATTCTTGAAGAGTCTCAATCTGTTCATAATATAAAACATTGGGATCCCATGGTGGAATCACAATCACTTCATCTAATGTGACATCAAGAATCAGAGACTTCTTCTTCATAACTTTCCTCCTCTTAAATTCAAGTGAGCTACTTCTCAGCTTCGTTTCTACAATACCTTTTCCTATTTTAGTAGTAGTCACCATTGCATCTTTTAATTTAGTCAAAATTGCATGTTGATCAAGCATACCTCATGTTTTAGGTCCAGTGGGAGTGGATGGTGTAGAGTGTGGTAAATCAACCAACACTTGCACTGCCTCTTGTTCCTTAGGCTCATTGTCAGTATCCATCATCTTCTCTCCACTATCTAAAATTGTTTTCACAACCTCTAAAATAGGTGATTTTTTTATATGTACCTCTTGTTCATTTGTCTTCTCCTTATCTTCAGGTTCCTCTTTACTATTCTCTCCTTCAGCCTTAGTAGCCTTAATAGGAAAGTCTCTAATTGTACCTCTCAGCTCATCCTGACCCTCAGCATCCAAATTACTAGAGTCAACAATTGTGATGTCAATTGGAATGTCTGCTGTCAGATAAACAATGTTTACTGTATCTGTTTGTTCTTTTGATTCTACTCTAGTCTTATCAGGATCAGTAGCAATTTTTTCTTTTTTTTTCTGTGGTGCAGGGGTGGTTTCCACTTCTTTATCCTTCTTCTCAGAAGTTCCTTCATCAATTTTATCCTTTTGTGGAGCTATCAATCCAAATATTTCCTTCCATATCCTTGTACTCTACTGTACTATACTTTCAATATCATTTTTCAAAACAACATATCCTCTGAGTTTAGGTTGAAGTTTATGCTTGTTCCTCAATGAATTTAGCTCTCTATTTCTTAGTCAGCTCAGGGATAACCTTAGCTAATGTACATTCTCTAATCTGTCTCTCAGTAGTAAGTGAAAATTCCCATTTTCTAGATAGAAACTCATACAGTTCACTCGACACATTGTTTCCTATCTGTACAGGAGTTAACCTAAAATTGCTCATCATATCTAGTAGAGCTTCCTGAACTTTATGATTATCCTCTACCTTCAATTTATCATACTTGATAAACTTAAAGCCAGATAACCCTGTAGAATTCCTCAAATTCTCACATACCTCATTAATATCAGTGGGTCTTTTGAATGGTGCTTTTGGTATGTTGCTGGGTTCATTATTTTCAGTTTTTTCTTCATCACTTTATGGATCCAAATGCAGTTTCCTTCTTTGTCTCTTTACTTGTAGGCTCGACACAACCTTTGTTGCAAGTTTATTCTTTGATCCAGAACTACTCTCTCCAACCTTCTTTGCATATACTTTTGTTTTCACTAATAGAGATGTGGCAGCAGATGCCCTTGTCCTTGGATGATTGGCAATGGGAGGGGTAACTTTAGGTTTTTCTTGGCTCGGCTTAGTTACCTTGGCTACTGCTGGTTTCTTTCCTTTTACCTTAACAGGAGTCTCTTCCTTAGATTCACTTATTCTTTCTTCTTCTTCTTCAGATATATATTCTCCTTGTCCAGTAGATATGCCTAGAGGTGCTTCCTCTGGCTCCTCATCACTCAAAAATCTAACCATTTTATTCAGATTCTTCACAATCTTTTTCCTTTTTCTCTCCATGGTTCCTGCCTTTATATTCATAGATATCTTTGCCTTAGCTTCATCATAATTTCCAAATCTCTTTTCTTTTGTATCAATCTCCTCTGCTAGGAGTGTTGTGATAGTTTTTGATGTTTCATCAATGTTAACTTCATAGGGAAATGACTCTAGCCATGATACCCTAGGTGTCACAGCCTGAATGTAAGTGTAATTTGTGTCGAATAGAAAACATATCTCCTCATAGTGCTTTTCCTCAAGTGAACTAGGAACTCTAGATGTCAACCTCATTCTCTTTTTGAATTCCACAAAGTAGTTTCCCATAATACTGTTGAAATTATTGCCTAATTTCTGAATACATTCACTAATCTGCACAGTAATAGGTCTATCCTTCTTCCAAACAATATTTCCTAGTGTAGGAAATGACTTCTGTACATAGAAGAATATGCAAACTAGTAAAGAACCAAACTTACATGATGAGCTCTTAGCTTTTCTGATCGATAATAGGTTCTTGGTTAGTTGTGTCAATTGCATCTCGGCAAGGTCGTAGGTGTGATTCATCTTAACTATCTTCCATGCTTGGTCCATAGCTATGCAAGGAATACTATCTAGTTAGCTCGACTGATAGAACTTATGTGCAATCACTCTCACTCCAAAGTCAAGTTCTAAATCTTCAATTGTAGAGATAGTCATACCTCTGTTATTCCAGATAGCTCCTGTGTTAGATATTATTTCTTCTTTGCTTTGATCTCTCATCTTTCATTTTCCACTGACAATAGGATATCTAGTTACTCGATGAATAATGTTTTTAGTGATCCTAACTGGTCCATTATTCAGCCACATATGCATATTATGAACTTAGCTTAGAAAAATCTTAATCCATTCATCTTTGAAGTCTAGCAAAAAATCTAGGGCACGAGTTAACCCTTTGTCGGCTAAATGCTTGAATTCTTCCTTCAGAACTCCATTATCGCACAACTTGTTGTAGGATTCCCTCAATTCACTATCACCTACTTCACCAATCTTAACCGTGTAACAAAATCTAACATCATGGATCATAAGTACCTTAGGTGGAATAGATGAGAGGGCTTAGTTCAGATCACCTAAAATTGCACTTTTAGGAATGGCTCAGAAGTTAGGAGATGCACACGCATCACTTCTCACTATATTAATTTGCTTCAGCTCCTCCTCCATACCTTTGACTGGTGTGGAAGAACTTGCAGCCATAATCTCTAAAATTAGGGTTCAAAAATGAAGAACAGGGTACCTCAGCAAGTAGAACTTTGCACTGTTCACCTTAGGGTTGCTGATGGCACACTGGCAAGATCTTTGATACAAACTTTGCTAAGATCAATTCTGCAACTTCTTCAATCGCACTGTGAATACTAAAAATTGCAAGGTAAAAATGAAGAACAAATGGTTTGTCCTTATATAGAATCAAAAGGTCAAGGTAGGTAAGCAATAAATGTTCTACCCATTAGGTTAGTGAAAACTAGCTATCATTGGCTAACTAACGCAACTTGCATACCACTCAGCTTACCATACTCGGCCATCACAAAACTTACTCGGCCAACCAACTTAGTACCTATAGTGCAGTTAACTCTTCTCGACATTTGTCACAAACATGTCCTGGTGCATCTCAACATATGAAAATATGGACTTTGGCACATTTACATATTAGGAACTAATGTAAGATTTGAAATTTAAATGCAGTTCCTTACATACCTCTATTGCTTAGTTAGAGATGGTGTGATCACCTTATCCATTGGATTGGATGACCTCGGCTTCAGTAGTTTCACTGCTACTCAGCTATGTTTTCCTTACGCATGTCTGGTTCATTTGTGCTCTTATTTACTCAACAGTAGGATTAGATACCCTTTTCCTACACTCTCTCTTAGTATGACCAATCTTCAAACAACTAAAGCAAACTAGGCTTCCATTCATCCAACTCTTAGATTTTCCTCTGAAATGGGTCTTTAAGCAATCTTCAAGTGCACGTCCATATTCTTCATAGTAATGACAACTCTCCCTTGTGTTATAATCCCAATTGTAAGTGTTAGCTTTCCTAGGTACTTTTGTTTATGTCTTATATGTCCATTGCTATTTAGCATTGGATCTACAATCTTGTACTTTATGACCATATTTCTGACACTTGTAACAATAACCATTGAATCTTGGTTTGGGAGATGCATCATTTACTTTAGCCCAACATTCATGTGCTTTATTTCCAAACTTCTTGCAATTAAAATAGTAACCATTGAACTTAGGTTTAGGATTGGACTTACCTTTCTTGCTTCGACAAATGTTTGTTGTATGACCTGGTTTTCCACAGTGGTGGCAAACAGGTTTGTTTTTCTTTGTCTTTGAATTCCTCCTTTCACCATTCTTAGATGATTCTCCTTTCTCAGTAGATGCCTTTGGTTCAGTGTGACCTAATCCAGAAGAATCATTTGGTCTTCTTGATGCTTTCATCATATTCTCAAAGTGAGTCAAAGCTTCATTAGGTTTATTCAACCTTTCATTCAGTTCCTTCTCAGATCTCAAATCATCTTTCAATTGATTGTTCTCGGATCTCAGATTCATCATTTCCATATCTTTCCTACTAATCTCCTGATTTTCAAGTAGCAGTTGATTTTCCATGTCAACCTGATTAATTGTCATCATTTTCACATCATGTGTCCTTTCATCAAGTCTGACAGTTATCACTCTTTTATCTTCTTCTACCATTGCTTTGTCATCTTCAACTTTCTTCTTTTGTTCCACTACTTGACATAGTCTTACTGTCTGTATTTCTTGTTCTCTTTTCAAGTTCCTAACTTCTTCACACAATACATTGTTCTTTTCTAGTAGATCTGCAATTGTTGCATCACTTTCAATAGAATCTCCATTCTAAAATAGATTTGCAGTGTCATCTTCCTGATAATGAGTATCATTCATTTGTTTGGCCAAATCTCTCCTAGCTGTCAATGATTTCTTCAATTCCTGTCTTGCTATCTCAAGCTGATGTAATGCTAGCTGAATCTCCATCTTCTGATTCTCAATGACTTTACCCGACTTGTAAACCTCCATCTCAAGATCTGTACTCACAAGCTAATTAAAAGATTTTATAGGAGACTTGTGCTCTGATACCAATTGTTGGAAGTACAATATTGGGAAAGCGAGATACTGAAAGGGGGGGTTGAATCATATCTTAAAACTTAATCACTTAAAACAAATCGATCCACATTCATACATATATGAATTTAACCTAACATCAGATAGCATCCACAACATGAAAGTTATAACCCATAACAAAGAATTTTGGTAACCTAGAAACCCAAATAGGTAAAATTGGGGTGGGGATGACACCAACAAAATCTTCACTACTACAGCAATAAAGTGTTCCTGTTAGGGCTACAAGAGTTTTATTACAAAATGCAATCTACCTGGTTAAAGGTTTGTTCGGTTAAGAACTAAATATATTACAATCTACCTTGTGAAAGGATTTCAACTTACAGTAAAGTAAGTACTCGGCTAAGAGATTTAAAGTAGGTTTGTTAGAACCACTTTGTTAAGAGATTTCACCTGATACACCTGTTAGAATATTTCAAGTAATGATCCTTAGTTATGCACTCAGATGCTGATGATAGATCTTCTCTTTCCAATACCTTCTGTGATCTCATAATCTGATGTCTTTACTCTGCTATTCACTGCTCTGTCATTCTTCTTTATCTAGGATTCTTCTCAAAATAACTCATTGTTCATCTCTCATGAATACACAACCCTTCTCTCTCTGTGTATCTCTCTCTCTCTCTCTTTGTTAATAATAGGGTTAGAAGAAATCTTATATGTCTTTATAGATCTGTTGGTGAGATCTAGATCAACGATCAAGATCTAATATTTATGCCTCCAAGGCATTCTAATTTTCTGATTGGCTACATGCCATGCATAGGATAAAACAATTAAATGTGTAAATAACTCCGTAGATAAATATTAAATTCCTACATATGTCAGCCCAAAGCTCATACAAGTCGGTCTAAACATTTTACCTCAAATTTTGAATCAATCCTGACATGTATGCAAAAACTGCTCTGCTCGACACTTAACATATCTATCACTTGACACTTAAGTATTCTACTCGGCTCGACATGATGTAACTTGGAAACCTGTATTCCTGCTCGATAATGTTTCTCAACCATAGTGATAACCAACTAAAACTGCCTAAGTAAATGACTAAGTGTAGGTTACTAATCATCAACAAAATTTAGGGATTAACATGAATATAGCATAGAGGTTATAATTTATGGAAACACTACTTATTGGCATGGTCGCTTGGAGCACAATCCAATTTTGGAGATTCTGTTTGGAAAAATGACTAAGTCCAGGAAGCACTTGACAATGTACAATTTTACAGTTTTGCTTGGCAAGCACAATATCTGACTTTTTAAGTCTTAATAGATTAGATGAATGTATAATGGGATGTCGTAGACCTTTAGTTAAGGTATCTTTTATTTTGGACTTGACTAGAGAGAGTTACAACTTGATTGAGTTATGCAAAGATAGTGTAGCAATGTAACATGACAAATGAGTGGTTGCAATGTTTAAGGGAGTATAATGTGGAATCCAGAAGTGTTACTTTGGATTTGGTTTGGGTCCTACCCTAATTTTATTGATGTATGATATTTGACTATGTATTTTCTATTTGATTAAGTGTTGGACACATTTTGTGATGTATTTGTGAGATTACTGGAAGAATTATGAGATTGAGTGTATATGTGAAGATGTTTTGAGATGCAAATATGTGTGGGAAATTAATAGATGAATTATAATGTCATAATTAGACAGAGGATGTTGTGATCTATAATTGGGACTACTTGAGCATAGAAAATTATTGTATAGTTTAATTTTTGATAAATCATTGTAAAGGACATTTTTTGCTTTTTTAAGAGAAATGAGCTCCTTGTAATACCCCTAATAGGGTTTCTATCCTTTAACAGAGATATGTACTAAATATAATATTCAGATCCTAATAGGGCTAGGCCTCCTAATAGGGACATTATAATCTTAGTGCATAATTTGTGAGTATCATCCCCATTGGATTTTTACCTTGTCTAGGGTTTCCTCATTAACAAATCATGGTGTTATGTGTTGTTTACTTTATGTGCATGTTCTTCTTATTTTAGTAATTGCATGGTTAAGCTTGAATTTTAGTTTAAAATTAAAGTGTTGTAATATTGATTCACCCCCCCTCTTAGTATTACTTAATCCTAACACTTACCTCTTATCTACTTGTAAAACTATATTTATAATAAACATTTTCCCTTACTTTGAGATTTAAAGTTTGTTATCCTTCACCAAAAATTCTTATTTCACCTGGAAACAAGGGGTCAGTAACTCAATTTTTGTCTCGGAGACATTATCTTTGTTTAGGTGCTCCTCCTGAATCTAGATGTCTTATAAGAAATATTTATCCCTTTCAAGGATCCCCTTCTCATAAGTGATATATCCTTTTATGACTATCTATGTTCTTAGCTTGTAAGGGTCAATGCTCTTTGTTAAGAATATGACATACATTTTTTCTTTAATGTTACTGAATTGATGGAGATGATGATGAAGACTGAGATCAGAGGTACACAAGATTGTAGAAAGAATTAGATCAGTTGTTATTTTTTCATTGATGTCAAGTAATTAATTTTTGGTTCATATTAAATTTCCATACCTTTCAGAGTTGATTTAATTGGGAAATAGATAAAGATCAGACAATGATAAGTTCATCTTGAGATAATTGGTTTCTACTTTATCAAGTCGGTAAAGTGGATTGAGAAAGTCAGTAAGACTAAAGAGTTAAGCTACCGAGCAGAGAGAGTCTATCAGTAAAGGGTTATGTAAGTCGATTAGGACACTGGGACATTGAAGCACTGAGCAGTGCAAGTTAGTCACCAAATAGAGAGTTAGTTACCAAGCGAGAACATATGTTAGAAATGAGGATAATAACACATTTAATGCAATTACACAATGATCTAGAGGATTCCAAGAACAAAAAATAAGTTAGTTACAAGATCTATTCATGGGAAAATTCAAGGAAGAAATCTATGGTATAGATTAAGCAGTAAAATTGAAGGTTTTATTTCCAAAAAAAATGCAAGTTCTGAGGTAATACCGAAGCGGCTAACCAAGTTTCAAGTTTGCTAACTCAGTTCATAAATTTAATCTAATGACTGAGCATGATTGAAGGAAAACCTAATCAAGGAGATAAGAGGCAAAAAATGAGTCTATTTAAAGGATGAATTCAAAGGAAAGTGAAGCTATCAAGTTGAAGTGTTGAAGTGATACCGAGTGATGCAGTGAAGAGCAAAAAAGTGAAAATCTAAGTCTAGAGAAGACACATATGAAGTATTGATGCCAGTAGTCAGAAAGAGTGCATAAGGGGTCTAATAAAGAAAGAGGTAGTTGAATTTTTATAGAGTATTTTACGTACTATTGCTTATTTTCATTTGTAGCAGCAAAATCTCTTAACCGAGTGGACTTAACCCTCTTATTTTAAGATCCTTGAGAAAGGTGACATTCTAAAAGAGTGTTCAAATCCCTTTAACCAGGCCACTCCTAATAGAGTGAATATCTTAACGGGTCTGAGGTAAATCCCCTAGCAGGGTCATATTTAACAAATGTGTATTGTAATCTTTAATAGGATAAGCTTTTAACAGAGCATACTTCATAAGAGTATTTTTCATTTGTGGGTGGCAATTCCCACAAAGGTTTTTCCCAAATTGGATTTCCTCATTAAATTTGCTGACAAATGTGTTAAATGATTAAAGTGCATGTTATTTACTATTTATGCAAGTCATTGTTTGAGTTATTGAAGATATTTAGTGATTTGGTTGTTGTTGTTGTTTATCCTACCGAGTTGAATCTGAGATAAGTTATTAAGTTTAAGATATGAAAGTTTTATGATTCACCCCCCCTCTCAGTAATCCAAAAATTTAATGGGTATATTTTTTTTTATGGAAGTGGGTATCCTTGATTCACTTCCTTATAATGTATACTATGTGGAAATCATAAGGAGGGGGGGCATTCACATGGCCTCCCTTGTACTATAGTTATGCATTTTTGTTTTTAACATTATTTGGTTTGCAACATGCTAAATCTTGAACAGGGTATAAGTGACACTTCTTCATCTCTGGGATATACATTACAGACACAAGTACACACCATGGTGATAAGACAACATTGATATGTGGGGTACAAAAATCTGCCAGAAGGTGCACATGTATACAAAGCCACCAGAAGGTGCACACATACACTAAGCCACCAAAAGGAACAAAGTTTTATAGGATTAAATATTAGGTACACACACTTGTTATACTGTTAAATCATATCCTTTTGTGGTTCATAGTAAGATACACATCTTGCTGGGTGAGGTAATCTCTCTCTCTCTCTCATGATAGTAGGATTAGATCATGGAGTTTATATAATATATGATGTGTATATGATAAAAAGTATACCTGCAAAGACAACACTAAAACATGCAATGTTAGAGTTAGTCATTAGAAACAAATATTCAAGAAGTTAGCATGTTCATAATGAAATCTAAAAAAAGAACCTTTCACCACAACTTCCGATGAGCCAAACATGTGCACCCAAGCCTTGTTGATTTTCTCTTAGAGAAGTTTGTGGGTGTGCTCTCCCAACACAATATTAAAATCTCACTACGATTGATTGATGAATGAAAAACTTAAAATGCAAGCTAATGGATGTAATGAAGAGCTCAAGAGCAAGTATGAGGAACTTGTCTCAAGCCTTCATCAAATGTATGAACATGATTAATGCAAACTATGATAAGAATGATATGCAAGATTCAATGAGAAGAAACTAAGTTCATTCCATTAATCCTAACATGTAATATCTAGATTTCAAATATGAACTAATGAACATAAAACATGAAATGCACTAGAAGAAATTCTAGAGCTATACTAGCATGATAACAATGCATAAAAGGGAGATGATTTGCTCTTGACAAAGGCCTCTATTTATAGAGTTTTTGGAGGAGAGAGAGGGCTTGGATGAGGTGGAGCTCATGTGGCATCCACATAGGTGCCACATGAGGGACACATAAGTCATGCAAGAGGCCCACTTTGCTCACACATGTGTGAGTAACTTTGGATGTGATGGGTCAAAGTGTACTTAAAGTACACATGTGAAGGATCTTGTAAGAGAGTGTAAGAGTTTTAGTCCAATGAAACCCTTTTAGAAAGTGTAAGAAGGTGTCATCATGGGTGTAAGAAACCTTGTTGGAACCAAATAAGGATTATTCGGAAAAGTGTATTTTTGAAAATTTGCTCACACATGTGTGAGTAAATAATTAGGACTAATTGGTGTAGGAATCAAGAAATTAGCCTAATTAACCTTAGATAATTAGTGAATAGGTTTATTTGGTGAGAGTGATGTGAGGTAGGGTAGGATCTAGGTTCAAATTAGTTTAATCCAAATTATAAATTTAGATTAATTTGGTTTAGTAGGAATTTATGTCATGTAGAGGAATAAATAAATTAAAAATTTATTTAAATGAAATTAATGAAGGGGAATGCATTGAATAAAATTTAATACATTAAAGGGGGTAGTATTTAAATTAAATTCAAATACTAAGGAAATTGAATCATATTTAATTAAATAAATTTAATTAAATAGATAGAAGAATATAACAAATATATTTAACTAAAATTAACTATAATGTTATGAAAATATTAATTAAATTAATATAAGGATGATTTTAGACGTCTACATTTTGCCCCTCTTTGATGCGGTGTCAAAAGTAACGTCACGTCAAAGAAAAGAAAATAAGATACCCCAGAGAGGTCAGAAAAACCTACGGTTGCGAGAGTGGGGGAGTGTGCTCCCTTGAGAAAATAATAGAAAAAATACAAATTTTTAATAAAATTTTCTCAAAAAAAGAAGGAAAATGGGGAAAGCAAACCAATTGCATGGCATGTCCAAAAAATGAAGGAAAAATGAGGATCAGAATGGGGAATAGGGAGACAGACGAAAGAAACGGGTCCCAAGGTGCTATAAATAGTCCATTAGGGCCCATAGACAAGTCAATTTCACTCACAAAGAGCAAAAAGAAAGAAGAAGAGAGCGATGGTAGAAAAGTGACAGTGTGCATAGCTTGGAGAGCACATTCGGGTACACCAGAGACCAGAAAATGCAGGGCCACCATTGACTAGTCAACCACCTCTTAGTCAATTATGCATTTAATGATTTTTAGGTGTTTTAGGGGTCATTAATGCGCTCAAAAGCCAGCGTGCAGCGTAGACGATGATCACCAGACTGCCGTCCTCATAGACGAATGATCTGTGATCGGTGTCTGTGCAGACAGAGATCGACTGATCTCCGTCTACGAGAGCAGGGGAAGGGAGAAAATGCACAGTGGAGACGACATAGTTAAGACTCTGTCATTTGCGTGGAAAAAGTGTAGCAACAGAAACCACCATCTTTGTAGAATGACATCTACGAAGATCTGCTAGATCCACAGACTGGCGACTACGAAAGTCCACTGTCTGCGAGGGTCAACCACCGTCTGTGAGGTTTGACCCAAAAATGGAACAAAAAAGAGGAAGAAGAAGGAAGACAAGGGTCTGGGAGTATTTTTTGATGCCCCAGACAGGCCTGGGACATTTTTCAATGCCCCAGAATGCTATCTGATTTCAGACATGTGCTTGCTTGATACAGGAGGAGACCATCTCTTTGCGGGCAAGGGAGTGCTATCTAGCGACCATGGAGCTAGAGCAGTAGTTGACGACAGCTGAATGGGGGATTGTGACATTATGTGGAATAGAGCACTTACGACATTGGCCACATCTGTGAGCGCATAATGCACTCATGTTTGCTTTGATAAAGAGGTGGCATAGCACCACGTCTAGCTTCCACTTCCCTATAGGAGAAGCTACTATCACACTCCATGACATATGGAAGATTTACAGAGTGCTGATTCAGGGGCTGATACTTGAGTACTGTGTTAAGGGCTTAGAGCCCTATATGGAGATGGATTTTGGTCAGAGATATGCATATCTACCTACCACACGGTAGTGGATGACTTAGAAGGGGGCGATGGAGATGGAGCCACGGTTGCGACAAGTGGCCCTATACTTAGCTGGATTGATAGGGGGACGACTGATGCCTGATCATGTAGGCAAGGGATTCCCTATGGGTTGGGCATGGGTTCTTAGCAACATGGTTGAGGATGGAGACTAGTACTACTGGGGTTACACCATTCTCGGCCAGCTATATTATGATCTACATATGTACGCTTACCGTAGGGGTAGGGAACTAGGTCCTGGGTGCACGCTTCTTCTAGTACAGGTGTGGGAGCATATTGTGGTCATATGACTGATTAGACACCGTGAGACCCGAGTAGCTTATGATTCATTCGTATGTAGGTATAGGCCACCCATTAGCTATGAGGCCACAGATTTAGTTGGATACTGGCGACGTCGACTGGACGAGATGGGGGAGATGCAGTGGGCACCCTATGCGAGGTGCAAGGCTTGGGGTCATGAGATCCCTCAGCATGATGGATATGCAGAGGATGAGTTTTATGACTCATATTATATGAGGTTTGTTCAGACTGACTGCTAGTTGATTGGGAGGATGACCTATATGATCTCTAGATACATGTCATCTAGAGTACGGAGACAAATGGGGCAGATACAGGAGGCCATGCCAGACAGGTTCCCACATACATTGGTGACCCAAGAGGTTGGGAGTATCTGGGGGATGGGGGTTAATCCCTGCATAGCATGAGCATATTTTATGGGGATGATCAAGGTCCCATAGATTAGATCCTGAGAGTCATTATAAGATGCAGGTGTAGTGCCAGCATATGCTCAGTGGTGGGCCACACACAAACCTGTTAGACTGACAGTGCCCAGCATAGTACAGGAGGATGAGCAGCCTAGAGATGAAGGGGATGGAGGATGCTAAGATGATGATGATGAGGAGGAGGGAGGAGATGGAGGAGCGGTTAGCGGGAGGAGAGTCTGTCCTAGGGTTGCAGTGCCAAGGCAGAGAGGACAGGTACAGATACCTATAGGAGGGCAGCTACCCATAGTTCCCAAAGTATAGGTACAGGAACAAGATCTACCATAGGGATAGGGGCCATAGGGGCTACCAGGATAGGTATAGGGTCCACAAGGGCCACCAAGACAGGGATAGGTACCATCGGTGGGCTATGTAGCCCAGGATATCCATGATACCATGACAACAGAGCAGGACAGTCTTCAGACTGAACTAGGCAGGGTACATGGCTTGTTAGCGACATCTCAGGTGATTGAGGTGAGTGTGCAAGCAGAGATCCAGAGGCTACATGGATTACTAGCTACAACACAAGCCACAATGAACAACCTACAAACAGAGGTAGCCAGGGTACAGGGAGATCTGGTAGTAGAGACTTCTTAGGGAGATAGTTCTCAGAGAGCACTAGACATATTACAGGCTCAGGTTGACAGTGGAGAGTTTGCTATCATTGAGGAGCATGGTGATCTTGATGAGGAGCTGGCAGCAATGTCAGTGCAGATAGAAAATCTTATTGCAGAGCGAGACCTAGCATGGAGACGTGTAGAGGATTACAAGGCAAACCATGATATAGCATGTCTAGGGGCTACAGGGGTTGGTCAGATGATGGCAGATATCATGGCAGCATAGAGGGAGGCAGGGTGGAGAGGATGAGAGGTTGTATACTATATGGGGCTCTATTATGGTGCAGTGCTAGAGGAGGCACGACAACCTGCATACTCAGAGATATCTCAGATAGAGAGCACAGGATGAGGTTCACAGGGATCAGTGGGGTTACCACCACATCCCAGCAGTGGTGCAGGACCATCGCGACCACCACCATGATTCTTCTCAGACCATTTTGGATACACATTTTTGACACATTATGTATGATTTTGACACATGATATATGATATTGACATTATTGAGATATATACATGGACTTTGTGGACTATTTGGACCTTATGGACTTTATTTATGATGTTATATGATGTGATGTTTATGCAGGATGTATTGATGCATTATGATGTTATATTACAAATGTTATATGATGTTTATGACTAATATGCAGGATGAGATGAATGTATATGAATATGCTGACGGATTTGTGATGTAGGGATGATATATATATATATATATATGTTAGATGTGATATTTTAATGGATATATTTTGTCATATATTGATGTAATGTGATGATGAATAAATGTAAATGCATATATGATTTGTGAAATGTGAAATGAATGTATCCCAAAAATGTTTAAGGACTTAACAATGCAACTAAATGAAGGAAATGTAACTATATGCAACGGTAATGAATAATGATTAAAATGAAGTAACAATGCAACTATATGAAGGAAATGTAACTATATGCAATGGTAATGAATAATGATTAAAATGAAGTAACAATGCAACTATATGAAGGAAATGTAACTATATGCAATGGTAATGAATAATGATTAAAAGGAAGTAACAATGCAACTAAAACATGTAATGGAACTAAATGTAACCTTAATGAATGAATGACGTAACAATAGAACTGCTAATGAATAATGAATGGAGTAACAATGCAACTGATAATGAATAATGATTAATGAACTAAATGAACAATGCAACTGTAATGAATGAATGCAATATGAGACATATGAGGACACTATTTTTGTGTGTATCAAATAGATCTAATAAAATCACTTATGTGACTGGATAGAGGGAATAAATAGAAACCTTTTCCAAGAGAAAAATCAAAATGCAACATGACCTAACTACAATGCAAAGACTAATTACATGATGATAGTGGGATTGATACCGTGTTAATGTGGGAGAGCACACCCTAGTTTGATATTGCAAAAGGAGTTATGCACCATGTAATAGAAAGCACAAGTGACATGGTTCCTTTGCGTGGACTAGACTCTCAGACAAATAGGTTGTCAGGAACAAGAATGCAAGATATTAGGTATGATGATTCGTATGAAATGTTACTCATGAGGAGATGACGTACATTCAGTTCTTTTGAGGGATTTGAGATGCATGAATCCTGCCCCCAGTGAGGCATACATAGTCATAACCAAATATCAAAACATAGATGCACTAATCAAACTATGACAAGCAGATCATACCACAAATGACATGTATTTCACTAGATACTCACCATAATGAACCGAGATATAGAAGATCGAGGTTATCGCGATAAGAACATAGTAAAACACAAGATAAAATCAACAAAAAGGCATCCTGACCAAGTGGTCATTCAGTCCAAAAGTTCTTTCCATGAACAATTTTGATGTGAGGATTGATAGCATAGCCGAGATCGAAAGGATGCATCCTGATGGGCCAAAGATTGATTGATAAAAAATGGGAATTTGCGGGCAATTTCTTGTGAAGAGAATGATCATTAGGAAAGTCAATTTGTATGTTGATTTGATGTAAAAGATTTGTGATCATTGTGTCTAGAACAAAGCTCAGTATTGATATGGTAAGTTCAGTCATGCGGGAATTTTTATTGCGAAAGTGGAAAGATGGTCAAGGAACTACTTGCACAGATATGGGTAGTGACTTTTATTATGGAAGGTGATGCAAGCTGTATAGACAAATGGTGGAAACCGATGGTGGATCTAACTACACATGGTGCCTGAAATAGGTTTTCACTATGGTACTTATCCATTGCACCACCAAAGTGGTTTTCACAGATGGACAGATTTATTTCTCTTTCTCTGTTGCTTTTTTTTTAATATTCTTTTTAAGATTTTTGTATTTTTTATGCTTTTTTGCTTGCTTTTTGAATGTTTTTGGATTTTTTGCTTTTCTGATTTTTTGGATTTTTGAAGATTTATGTTGTACAACGGACTACTGACGGATCAAGCATAGAAGCGATTGAGATGTACAATATTTACAAGATCAGGGAGTGGATCTCCCTTTGGTGACACAATCTAATAAGCACCTGAACCATACTTTTCTGTGACAATGAAAGGACCCAACCAATTAGGCTCAAACTTCCCTTTCTTTTCATAGTTCTGGAGGTTCTTCATATTGTGCTGCAGGATGAGATCACTAACCTCAAACTGACAAGGCTTGATCCTTTTGTTGAACTAAAGGTGAAGGCAATTTTGATACATGTGGAGGTGGTCTATGGCATTGAGGCATCTCTCATCAAGGAGTTCCAGCTCTTGCAAGTGGGAAACTCTATATTCTTCTTCGGACAACAAATTCTTGAGAGAAATTTTGAGGGAAGGGAGCTCAATTTCGATGGGTAAAATAGCCTCAGTATCATAAACAAGGGCAAAGGGAGTGGCTCCCATGGGGGTTTGAATGGAGGTGTGGTAGGCTCAAAGGCTAGGATTGAGGTGAAGGTGCCAATCGCGGCCAACTTCATTGACTATTTTCTTGAGGATTCTGAGGATGGTTTTATTCGTAGCCTCAGCTTGACCATTGCTTTGCAGAAAGTACTTGGAAGAGGTATGGTGGGTGATGTTGAATTTCCTACATAGCTCTGTGACATCCTTATTCTTGAAAGGTCCTCTGTTATCTGTAACAATGTCTTGAGGAATGCCATAGCGACAGATAAGATAGTTCAAAATGAACTTCCAAATCTGTTTTCCAGTAGTGTAGGTGAGAGGAACAAATTTGACCCACTTGGTAAAGTACTTTGTAGAAGCCAGGATGTATTTATGGCCATTGGAAGAATTATGGAAAATTTGGCCAATGAGGTCGAGACCCCAGTGTGAAAAAGGCCAAGGGGTGATGGTGGGCTAGAGGGATTGGGAGGGAGCGTGTATCAAATCGTCATGCTGCTGACAAGGTACACACTTCTTCACATAGTTGTAGGAATCTTGCTCCATAGTAGGCCAGTAATGTCCAGTGCATAAAAAATTCTTGACCAAAGTAATTCCAATAGAGTGAGCCCCACAGATTCCTTGATGTACCTCCTCTAAGGACATTTGTGCTTCATCAGAATTCAAACACCTTAAAAGAGTTCCATAGAAATGCTTTTGGAAAAGGGTATCATCAAGGATTGTGTATCGGGAAGTGCAGTGAATGAAGGTTTTACATTGGTTAGGGGTTAAATTAAGTTGGGTATGTCCATCACAAAGGTAGGAACATACTTCTTAGTACCATGGGGAATTGGGATCAGCAATTTCACACACCATTTCAAAATTTGGTTTATCGTAGGCAGGGACCGTAAGATTCTCAACAAGAAACTCACACTGTGCGCTATGTTCTAGCATAGTGATCAAGGACCTAATTGTTGCCATGGCATCTACTACTTTGTTGTTTGTGTGAGGGATCTGTTGGAAGATTAGCTCAGTGAAATGTGTTTTGAGATCTTTGACTGTATGGTGGTAGGGAAGCAACTTGTCATCTTTTTTTGATATTCATCCATAACCTATTTGACAACCAACTGTGAATCATCGAGCACCAATAAAGTGAGAATCTTCCATTGTATGGCCTGCTGGAGTCCAAGTACAAGTGTAACGCCCCACCAGGGAACCCAAGAGAGATTAACCTAAACATGTCATTATGTGTGCTGAATAATTTTTTTTTTTTTTAAGTTAACATAAAGAAACTTACAATCATGCGGAAGCGAATACCATTTATACACATGTCTTACACTCACATAGATTACACGACTCAAGGGTCCCATGACGTTGAATTACTTAAAGCAAAACACAACTAACATAATAACAAAAGATTCCATCTGATTATTCATAACAAATACAACTTACATAACCATAAATACAAACCTCATGGATAACCATGAAACTACTATAAACTCACATCCACTGCACATGTCGCAGGGTATGTAGTAATCACTCTAAACTACTTCCTATTACAATTTCTAGATTAGGTATCACATGCGATACTCTAATACAAGATTGCAATAATCAAATACATAAATAATGATGAAGGAACATAAAGAGCTCAACTGCAAGAACCATCAAGCACTTGGTACAAGGACGCCGAATCTCAATGGATAAAGAATCACTACCACCCGTCCGTGTGGAACCACAAAGGTCCACCCCACCGTGCTGAGGAGATAACAACAGATCCCAATCGGATATCCAAAACCAACAAGGCATAACCACTA
>MU226206.1:632281-642887 GCA_018584345.1 Thuja plicata
TGTTACCAGTGACTGAGATTCATTAAAGGATACAAAACCCTTCATTTTGGGTTATTGTGTGTGGATTCATCCGCTTTAGCTAGGAAGATCAAGAAGATGGGGCAGGAGGACATTGTGGTAGAAGAAGCATTTAAAGAAGCAAAAAGAAGCAATAGAAATTTTTTTAGGAGTTTGGAACAACATTTCAGAATCCATGAATGGTATGGGTAAGGTGACCTTCATTCTTGGTCGTGACTTCAATGAAACATTGGATATGGTTGATAAGAAGAAGGGTCACTTGTTGATAGTGTTCCTTGAGGGAAGGGGGATTGTGAAAGACTTGTTATCATTGTATTGTATATTTCCAATATGTTTGGATGCAGGGCAGACCAGGAGAATGAAGGATCACTCACTGATTGCATGATAACCCAGTTTTTAAGGGTCACTGGTTGAGGGGACAGTCAAGGTCTGAATGATTGGGCCATTGGAGGACCCTAGTTCTTTATATTAATTTCTATTTAAATTGGATGCATGGATTTCTTGTGAATTATCGGCTGCTATGTACCCTGCAACTGGATCTGTAAATCTGCATATACTTCTCTAGGGTTGTAAGCCACTTAGGGATCAAAATAGAGAAACTAAATTAAAATCATTCTGTCCTATTTCCTTTTAACAAAGTCTCAAATCTCAATGACACAATACATTTGATGCCTAAGCTATCAATACAAATGGCGCCTAGCTAGAAGTTCACGGGCTGTCCATTTGATAACCATAGTCAACATTTCAAAAAAATGGATATCCTTGAGCACAAGCACCAATAAAATCAAATAATGGAGTTAAAGCATGGGCTAGGGAATGACACCAGTAGAATGTGGTCATTTCAGTGACAAAAATATACAATGGCATCATTAAACACATATGCCAGTAATATCAACAAACGTGAATCCAAACATTTGAATACAGTGAATCGATATCCTTGAGCACAAGCACCGATAACATCAAATAATAGAGGTAAAGCACTGGCTAGGGCATGACACCAGTAGAATGTGGTCATTTTAGAGAGCAACTCCCTCAACAATAAAATTAAATGCATTCGAATATGATGCTAGAGGCTCAAAAGTTGAAGAAATCACATACCTTCTCCCGCGCTTAGCTGTCGCTCCTTTTCTCCCACTCTCCAATCGAAATGAAAATGATGAGGCTATTTCACTTTTTTTTTTAATGTATACCCCAAATCTGTCGGAGTTTCGATGGTCAATTAAACACCCATCAGAATACCGACATCATCAGGGCCTATTACAAAAAAAAACACCAAATTCGTAAGAAAAAGTTACTCGTTGAAAACTTCTGTCAAAATTTGGCCCCAAATGTAGTAGTGTGTTCTCATCATCCCCTATACACAACATATCTTCTAGATTGTACACCATTCATCGATATTGTATCACTCTTCTATTAATTAAATGATGACAATTATTTAATTAATGAGTAATTTTCTTCCTCTAATTTGACCATGTCCTACTAGTTTCTCTTTGATCATCGATCTAATTAAATAATTTTGACAATTATTTAATCTTTGTCCTAGGGAAAATAACCATTTGATTTTTCCTTTATCTTAATTTCGCACCTTTGGTAAATAAATATATTATTTTTTCTACCCACTTTACCCTTTTCCCACAATTAAATAAAGAAATTTATTTATTTATTTAATTTTCTAAATATGAGGGAATTAATAATTTATAATTGTTAAATTTCACTTCAATTTCAAACTCATCTTGTCACTTTTCATGCTAATTTGTCTCCATGTCTAACTCTATGACACTAGTTTCCCTTCCTATTTTCCCTCCACTTCTAACTCCTTACTAATTTCTGTTTCCACTTATCTTTTTCCTCCTTCCATTTTCTCCTCCACTTAACGTATTCCTCACTCCTCCTTTCCTCCACTTTCAAATGAAATTTATAAAAATAGATATTTTAAATATTTATTTTCAGTTAGCTCTATCTTATTTCTATTTTCTCATCCACTTGGAAATAGAATTTCCAATTTATCATCACTTAACTTGTCCTCTCATTTAATCTCGTCCGTCAATTTTCTTGAGTTCTAATCTATCCCAAATTTTGTATAAATTGGACTCCCATTTATCATTCTTGCAACCACAATTTTTGAGTATTCTCAATGTCACTATGTTCGTCTATCCTTTCTTTTATTGCATTGTCATAATGTGAGCAACATACCATTCGAGAAGAAAGAAAGAACATCGAATCATGTCAAAGGAATCTTTGGAAGTTTGGTATGATTTTATTTAATTTTTCATATATTTGTTTTGATATCATTGATGGTAGAATTAGGATGATTTATATAAAATTTTGCTTTCATGGTTGAAATTTTGGTTTCATGTTTTCTAACTCTAATTTTCCTAGCCTATACTTTGATACTAGTTGTTGGAATACTTTGATGACTAAGAGGGGGAGGGATGAATTAGTGATCTATAAAATTACTTCATTTTATACATGAATGCTCTAATAAAATATAATTAAAATACTATAAATTATTATAGAAAATCATATAAATCAAAATAATAACATGAAGCCATATATTTACAAAGAAAAATACAAGAGTTGTATATGCAAGTCACATAACGCGAGTATTTGAGTGGAAAATCATATAAGGTTGAAAAACAACCATGAAAATAAAGTTTATTGAGCCTCACTAGCCAAACCTCATTGATTATTGGTTATTCATCACTTGGAAACACCTCATTGGTAAACACAATATTTCTCACTGGAAAAAAAGGGCATTTACATCAAATACAATTGTTTCAGTAAAGATCAAGAATATATACAGAGGGTTACCCTATTTCAGTTCAAACCACTGGTTGATTTGTTGTTTATGTGCAATTATAACTAAACATTAACAATCCACTTCAATATTTATATAGAATAGCAAAAAGGTTGTGTCTTTAAATATCTTATCTTATAAAACTCTCCTCGATCAAGATTTCTTGTTTTTAATCACCAATTGTTTTTTACCATAACCCTTTATATCTGTAACAAAGAGAAACATGTCATTGATATTCTTTCTTTCTTATTAATTATCTTCAAATAAATAGATATATACTCTTTAAATAATTCCTTAATATTTCATCAAGTATTATCACAAGAGTTTTTTTATTTATAAAAACTATCAAAATACCATTGCAAAACAATTAACAATAATTTGTTACATAGGTCTGAATTGGAAACTACCCATCAAAGTTTGTGCGCATGAAATAGTTGTTTTCATTCAAAACCAATCTCCTTTCCTACACTGACTAAATATTAATCATCAAGATTATGTTGGAATTTATAATTAATTTTAAAAAGATAATGAAAATATCATTTGGTATTATGTTGTTTATAGTTGCTTATTTAAGCTCCTATCGCTTACTATTCTATTCCTATCACCATGAAGGCATGATTGGATATGTATATTGGAAACTCTTATACATTAATCATGAGCTATTTATTATGAATTGGAACCTCAAGGGAACATGTCATTGATATATTCAATCCATCTTTCCATAAAAAAAACCTTTTTCAAATAACATATTGTTTCAACTGTACTTCTCACAAAACTATAACTCAATTTATCTCTAATGTCAAACCTCTTTTGCACTTTGACATCTATAACTTTCTTAATATCAATATATAACATAATTTTGAAATTTTTTTAATTCTTATTGATGAGAAGACATCTTTATCAGAAGATTCTAACATATAACCACTTGAATCAAATTTATATTCAAATTCCTTCAGTATTGTTCAAAGAAATGACAAAGTTCTGACACTCAACCTTACCATTTGACATCAATAACAAACATATGTCAATACCAAGTGAAGTTCTTGATTGGATATTTGATCCAAGAATCAATGAGAGCCTTTAATTCATGAGCCATGAGAGATTCTATCTTTGGGTTGATTGATCTCTACTTTTGGTGGATGGGCTTAGATCCTTCTACCAGGTCTATAGTTTGTTGAATGAAATTACGATCATAATCTCTTACGTCATCACAGGTCCACTCCACAACCTTGTCATTCTTATGTCATATTTCCATAATATTTTCTTTATTCCTCTAAGGTGTTTCCTTTCCAACTTGTTGGTAGTATTTCCAGTTTTGAGGTCTTACCCTAAAATTTTTGGTTTCCAGTGGTTATTCTTGCCTGAAAATGATAAATCTTGTCCAATATTGTCAAAGTACCTTTGTAAATGATGATTTCTGAGCCTAGAAATTCAAGAAGTGTGAAAAAACCTATATCCTAGGTCAGTCTTCATGTATATTCAAGAAAAATCCTAAATGTTCTTGGCTATGTTATGTTTTGAATTTACTTTATCTAGTAACTTAAGTCTTTTATCCCATGTGTTTATTTTCATGTTTAAAGGTGATCGCAAAATCTCTTTAAGCATTAAGAATATTCCATTTCCTCTCGAGACTTGGAAAAATGCTTTGGTCACGTTACCGCGAAGAGAAAAGAATATGCTTCATAAGATTCAGAGATTTAACCCTGACAGTTGATCTTTAGGATGATCCTATGGTAGTTGAGAATTCTCCATGTAAATGGATGAGTTAAGAAATCTTTTCGTGACTTTGAAATCCTTTGGTCGTGAAATCTCGCAAATTTCACCAGAGTTAAGACATGGTTACCATATGTCATTAGTCACAGGATCTCATTGTTAATATGAATTCAAAATAACTGAGAGGGGGGGTGAATCAGTTATCCTCAGGTCTAGATGTGCCCATATAAAAATTTAAATCAACTTTAACAACTCAGATCCGCTCAGCAACAATAAATAATAAAAGTGTGCAGTTTACTGAACTAATGAAATAAGGTTGCAGAAACTTAACAGTAAAACACAACAATGACATTCACACATTTTGACACCATGATTTAATGTGGAAACCCAATATGGAAAAAACCACCAGTAACATGCTACCAAAATTTCACTCTTCTGAAGTGATGCCCTGTGAGGAGCCAAACCTGTTAAAGGTTACAAAACACACTGTCAAATGTGACATGGTTAAAGGATTTAATCACCATGTTAGGAGTGGCCTTATCAGAGGACTTAGAACATTCTAATCTTAATGTCACCTTGTTCAAAGGATTTATACAATGAATGTTAGGTCAACTTGGTTAAAGGATTTGAACTGATACAATGGTTAGAAAGTAATCAGCAGGTGTGATCTGATACATACAACTTACTTTGAAAATCCAGATCCAATTTTAGATCTAATGTTAATTCACTGAGTGGCCTCCATTTTTATCTCAAAATTCAAATCTGCTTGGAAATCCATCAAGCAATCTCTCTCTACTTCTCTGCTCAACCTTCTCTTCTAGGTCTTGCCAATCAGTCAATTAACCATGTAACACTTTGCATTAAACTTCTCCTTACACTTGGATACCATAAAAATAACCACAGTAGGTTATATTATACCTCTTCATCTAGGTCAGATAAATCTTTTTCCACTTAATCAAGATCGTAGATCTTAGGTTAGGTAAGATCCAATGGATCTTTCCATCTTTACATTTAATTTACTTCTCCAATACATTCATTAATTAACCATTGAATCCATGCGCTAATAATGATTTCCCATGCACTAAATGAATATGGACCAATCTTAATTAATAATGCATATCCCAATAAAATCAATTATGTTGGCCATAGATCTCAAATCTCATCAATAATCAAAATACTATTCCTCGGCATTTCACTGTCTCTCTCAGAATTTCACTGGCGCTCGACATCATCTTTGCTTTGCTCGGCATCACCTTTCGCTTTTCTTGACATGGACTTTTCTTTGCTTGGCATTGACCTTCCAGTGAACTATTAGTGCTAGATAAACAACGTATCACTTTTCCAAAGTGCCAAATGATCAAGTACCCTGGTGTATACTCATAACTCAACCATTTCCTTGGTCTTCTTGTTATCCCATTCTTTTCAAATCTTCATCAATCAATAGATAAGGTACTCAAACATACAACGATAGTCTCACTAGTTAAGGTTTGACATCAATGACAAAATAACAATTGTCTACATTGTAGCAATCTTTCCAACAATCTCCCTCTTTGGCATTGATGGCAACACTAAACTATAAAACAATAATTTCCAACCAAAGTTACCATACAATCCAAAAAGTGCCTGTGTTCTTGATATGAAAAAACATTCATTAATGTCTTTAGCTTCATTCTGACTCCCTCTATGTCTATAATCACACTGATATTTTCTGTTACTATTCAGCTCCCTCTTTCGGTAATATCTCCCTTTTATCTGTTGTTTTAGCAATAATCTCCCTCTTTGACAAAAATGCCAAAGATGTTGGCATATTCATTATGAAAATTCTTCTGTTCTAATCTTTGTATCATGTTGTTCCTATCATCTTTGTGTATGACTGATTTACTTTTCTGTTCTGGTTTTCCACTTCACAGTTTTTAGGCAGCATCCTAAAAATGTGACCTACTGTGCATCAATGTGTCAAGTATTCTAATTAAAATATTTGATGCAATAGTACCATTCCCAACTAGTTAGCCTCAGCTAGGGGAATTACCCCCAATTTACCTCTTAGATACTCATGAGCATCCTTGGGTAATGCTTTTGTAAATATGTCTTCCAACTGTTCCTTAGTGTTCACATATTCCAGTCTCACTTCCTTCTTCTAAACTAGCTCCCTCAAGTAATGATACTTGATAGCTATATGCTTTGTCTTAGAGTTCATTACAGGGTTATTAGAAATATTTATGGCACTCATGTTATCATAATATATGAAAACTGGTTCTGTGATCTCCTCTTTCATACCTTTCAGTAATATCTTCAACCACACGATGTTTGAACAGTTAACTGCTGCTGCCACATACTCGGCTTCAGCTATAGATTGTGAGGTGCAATTTTATTTCTTTCTTGTCTAGGAAACTAATATTTTCCCTAAAATAAATGTTCCTCCTGTGGTTCTTTTTCTATCATCAACATTACCGGCCCAATCAGAATCAGTATAGACTCAGAGTTCAAACTTGTCTTTCTTTTTGTAATATAGGTCATAGCCTTCTATACCTTTCAAATATCTTAGAATTATTTTCACTAGCATTATATGTGTCTCTTTTGGATTAGCAAAAAATCTAGCAACAATTCCAACTGCTAATGCAATATCAGGTCTATTGTGTACAACATATTGCAGCTTACCAATCATTGATCTATACAGGGTTTGATTTACCTCTTTTGTATGTTCATTCTTTGTCAACTTCTGTCGAGTAGCCATGGGTGTACTCACTGGTTTTGAGTCTTCCATACCTAAAGTTTTTAGTATCTCTTTTATATATTTTGATTGTGTAATATAGATATCATTCTTCATTTTATGTATTTGTAGTCCAACAAAGAATTTTATCTCACCAAACATAGACATTTCAAATTTAGTTTGCATCTCCTTTGAAAATGATTTACATATCATATCTTGTCCACTAAATATGATGTCATCCACAAAAATTTAAGCTAATAAAATTCCTTTACCTTGCTCTGTCTTCAAATATAGATTGTTGTTGTCATTAGTTCTTGCAAATCCAATCTTCATCAGATAATTGTGCAATATTTCATACCATGCTCTTGGTGCTTTCTTCAATCCATATAACGCCTTGTGCAATCTCCAAACCATGTTCCTCTTACTTGGGTCAACAAATCCATCAGCTTGTTCACTATATACTTCTTCTTCTAGTATCCCATTTAGAAATGCAGACTTCACATCCATTTGATAGACTTTAAATCCTTTGTAGGCTGCATATGCAAGTAGAGTTCTCACACCCTCCAATCTTGCAACTAGAGCGAATATCTCTCGATAGTCAATTCCTTCCTCTTGTGCATAACCTTTGCATACCAGTCTTGCTTTATTCCTTCTTACCTCTCCATGTTCATTTTTCTTGTTTTTGAATACCCACTTTGTACCAATTACATTTTTGTTGTCAGGTCTAGGTACTACTATCCATGTCTATTAGTAATAACTGAGAGGGGGGGGGGGGGGAANAATTACATTTTTGTTGTCAGGTCTAGGTACTACTATCCATGTCTATTAGTAATAACTGAGAGGGGGGGGGGGGTGAATCAGTGGCCTCAAAAAATTATCCAATTTAAGCTTTAATCCACCAATCAATACTTCTCCAATTATTAAGTCCCTACAAGATGTATGCCTTTGAAATACTTGAAACAAATAACTGTCTGTCAGTTTACCTTATCTGTCCTTATTCTCCTTGATTACCGATAAGTAGTAAAAATTATTTACCGATGCTCAGTAAATATGCAGAGTATACCAATCAATCCATAAATGCATATGTGGAATGTAAAACAATAAAGTAATAAACCATACACATATAACACAAGGATTTTAACATGGAAACCTTGTTAAGGGAAAAACCACTGGGACCGGTACCCCAAATTTTCACTCTTCTGAAGTGAGCCCTGTTAGGAGCCAATACTGTTAAAGGTTACAAAACACACAGTTAAGTGCGACCTTGTTAGAGGATTTTTATACATAGGTTGTCACTTAATATCTGGCATCTATGCTACTATCCTTGAATTACTCTCTAGACTGTCAATAGGCTTTATGCTAATCTTACTACCATCCTTGAATCAGCCTCCTTCTTAGACTGTGAATAGGATTTTGGTAAGACCGATGCTACTATCATGAGTCAACCTTCTGGTAATCTATTAGGATATACCTCAATTGCAAAAGACTGTTAAGTCCTGCTCTGTTAAGAGACTTAATGCTTCAATGGTTAAACTGAAACACAATGACCTATTTCTAATGCAACTTTGAATTGCAGATATTCAGATCTATTTACCTACAATACCTTTCTGATCAATGTATCAATTTCATTCCTTTTTTCTTCATTCTTTCTTCTCTGTGATGTTGTGCTTCACTGTGTGTCAGCGTCTGCAGAATTATTTAGCTCTCCCTTAGCTTGATTGATCAGGACTGCATGAAGTTTAACCTTCATCAGTTTCTCTGTAGCATCTTCTATCAATTCACTCCCCCGTGTATTTGATTGCTTTCGGAAATGAATTATGCTTGTCTCTTATATAGACATGATATCCCTTACTTCTAGGTTCTTGATTCTTGAATCTTGGCATGAAAAACAATCCAGCCAAATTGATTTATGGCTTTAACTCCTGATTTATCTCATAGTTATCTTCTTGCCAACTGTATAAAGCATCTTTAAATCAATTACTTAATGGTGGTTGAATAAAACAAATAAAAAAACTAGTTAAGTCTATCCTTAAGCTATGTCAGCTAGATATTTTTTCATTTTATGATCTCTCTGTTTTGTCGGTCAATTATGCAGTTCATCACCAGTGACAACTGCTAGTTCCATCGGTGCAAATTTAGTTAGATTTTGGATCTCCATCCGTCAGGAATCATTGGATCTTGCTCATCGGGCAACACTATTTTTAGCTCATCGGGCATCCTGTGATTCTGCTTCATCAGGAAACATTGTCTTCTGCTCATCGGGTATCACAATGACTTTATCTCTTTCTTTACCGATGGTGTGCACTCCACCGGTGTGGTCTGTCATTTAGTGAGTACTTGACTTTTATGCATTATTGAAGGCATAACCTCTGTTCCATTGATTCTCTAAAGTCTTTGACATTATGTATATGACCATACAGATGATATCAAGTTGACATCAATGACAATACAAACCATTAACTGATTTAATGTCTTGCATCATCTTCAACTTAACATTATCAAACATTCAATCAGTTACATGTCATCAATCTCTCCCTTTGGCATTGATGGAAAAATTTTATATTATCATACTATACTATTTCTAATACAATATAAAATACAATTGTTGAGATTCATCATATTACCAAATAAATTGTTTTGATAACCAAAAAAAATGTTTGACCGCTGGTAAGCTCTGTGTAAGCTTAGATTTGATTCTTGCAGCTTTTCTTTTTCTTGTTCTGATGTGTTGTATCCTTTGTCTGTGTCAATTTCTCTCTTGACTTTTCTTCTTCTTTGATGTCTCTATCTTTTGTTTGCAACATTGATACAAATTCTCTCCCTATGGATATGATCTCTCCCTATTTGGAGTAATCTAATAATGAATAGTTTCTGATGATAATATGGATACATTCTCTCCCTTTGACAATATTTCCAAACAAGTCTGTCAAATAATGACAATGAAAAATCTGACATTTTTTCAAACAATTTCTTCTATCCATAATATATTCCTTGAATTTCCCTTATCCATCATCAATATAACAATATGCTCTAGTGCTTGGTTCTGATATATACCTTTCTGTATATAGATGTAGCTTTGAAGCTCATCCTTTGCTTGCATCAATCATGAATGATATTATGATAATATATGGCTGATGCAGCTTTCAGTCCTTTTATTGACTGTTAGACATGGGTTTGACCCCTAGTCTTTTTCTCAGGTACTCAAATGTATCCTTGGGCAGTGTCTTGGTTAAGATATCAACCAATTGTTCTTTTGATTGCACATATTCAAGTATCACCTCTTTTTTTTGAACTTGTTCTCTTAAGTAATGATACTTGATGGCAATGTGTTTAGTCTTTGCATGCATGACTAGATTCTTGGAAATATT
>MU226206.1:652423-679048 GCA_018584345.1 Thuja plicata
TACACATTGCATTCTTAGGTTTCTTTAACTTAGGCATCCCTCTAACCTTTTTCAATTTACTTATGCTTACCAAGTTATCAAAGTTAACATGACATAGCCTCTTATGCCATAGCCAAACATCATTATACTATGCAAACAAGCATGTCTCTTCAGTTAAATCCAGATAGAACAAGTTACCTTTTGTTTGCTCACCACCTCCAACTAATTCTCCATTGGCATCATAGATCTTTGATTTCCTATGATGGAATTCAACTCTGTAACTAGAAGTGTTCAACTATGAAACACTCAAAAAGTTATACTTAAGATCATCAACCCAGTATACATCATCACATCTAATCTTATTAGTCAATTGAATTGATCCTTTCCCTTTGACTCTACAAGGTATATCATTACCAAACTTAACATATCCACCTTTGCATTAATCTAAGGTTTCAAATTTGTCCTTATCCCCAGTCATGTGATGTGAACAACCACTGTCAATAATCCAACAATCACCTTTACTCATATAAGAAATTAGTGCAGTTTTCTCGTCATCATCAGAATCATCTTTCATTGCAACATACACTACTTCTATATAATTTTCATCAGATTTGTCAGATTCACTTTCAGAAGCTTCTTCAGCTATATAGCAAGATTTCTTACCTTTGTCTTTGTAGTCCTTGTACTTTCTGTAGTCTCGATCATCCTTTCTATCCTTATATTTGTTGTCCCTTCTTTCATCCTTCTCATTCTTGTTAGGACATCTTGCAGCAATTTGACCAACTTTGTTACAAGAAAAACAAATAATAGGAAGTTTACCCTTGAATTTTCCTTTTCCTCTTGCTAGTCTTCTTGCCATAAGTGCCTCAAGTTCTTCTAGATCATCATCTGAGGTGTCACTGTCACTGTCCACACATTTCTTTCCTTTCTTAGATTTGTTGATGACCATCTGTGACTTAAATGCAGATTCAACAGCTTGTGGAGTATAGTTGTCAAAATTTGACATCTCAAATGCAATAAGTCTGCCTACCAGACTTTCTAGAGTTAAATTGTTATTAGGAGTACATCTTAGCTCTTGAATTGCAGATACCATAATATCATAAATAGGAAGAAGTATTCTCAGTACCTTTCTCATAATATTGTCTTCATCAATGACTCCCTTAGCTCCTCTAATAGCATTTACAACTTCCTTTATCCTATCATAGTATTGCACTATATTTTCTCCTTGTTGCATTTTTAAATCATCAAACTTACCTCTCAAGCTTTCAAATTTGGCTCTCAGTACATTTGTATCACCTTCATACATGGTTATAAGGGCATCCCACATCTGCTTTGTGCTTGTACAATCTTTGATGTCCTCAAATTCATAATAGTTTAGAGATGATGTAAGTTCCAACATTGCTTGATTATGTTCATGCTTCTCTCTTAGTTGTGCAGCATTCAAAACTCCAGTAGGGGCTACATATTCTATTTCAATATGTTATTTAGTAGAAACACCAATACCGGCCAAGTGAATTTTCATCAAACTTTGCCATGCAAGAAAATTTTCCTTGTTGATCTTCAGTCCATCCCTTTTATACATCTTGATCTTTATCTCCAAGTACCTTCAAAATTTTCAAGAGAACAAGGCTCTAATACCAATTGTTAATATGAATTCATAATATCTAAAAGGGGGCTGAATCAGTTATCCTCAGGTCTAGATGTGCCCATATAAAACTTTAAATCAACTTTAACAACTCAGATTTGCTCGATAGCAATAAACAATAAAAGTGTACAGTTTACTGTACTAATGAAATAAGCTTACAAAAACTTAATAGTAAAACACAACAATAACATTCACATATTTTGACACCATGGTTTAACATGGAAACCCAATATGGGAAAAACCACCAGTAACATGCTACCAAAATTTCACTCTTCTGAAGTGATGCCCTGTGAGGAGCCAACCCTGTTAAAGGTTACAAAACACACTGTCAAATGTGACCTGGTTAAACGATTTAATCACCCTGTTAGGAGTGGCCTTGTCAGAGGACTTAGAACATTCGAATCTGAATGTCACCTTGTTCAAAGGATTTATACAATGACTGTTTGGTCAACCTGGTTAAAGGATTTGAATGAATACAATGGTTAGAAAGTAATCAGCAGGTGTGATCTGATACATACAACTTACTTTGCAAATCCAGATCCAGTTTTAGCTCTAATGATAATTCACTGAGTGACCTCCATTTTCATCTCAAATTTTAGATTTGCTTGGAAATCCATCAAGAAATCTCTCTCTGCTTCTATGCTCAGCCTTCTCTATTAGGTCTTGCCAATTAGTCAATTAACCATGCAACACTTTGCATTAAACTTCTCCTTACACTTGGATACCATAACAATAACCACAGTAGGTTATATTATACCTCTTCATCTAGGTCAGAGAAATCTTTTTCCACTTAATCAAGATCGTAGATCTTAGGTTAGGTCAGATCCAATGGATCTTTCCATATTTACATTTAATTTACTTCTCCAATATAGTCATTAATTAACCATTGAATCCATGTACTAATAATGGTTTCCTGTGCATTAAATGAATATGGACCAATCTTAATTAATAATGCATATCCCAATAAAATCAATTATGTCAGCCATAGATCTCAAATCTCATCAATAATCAAAATACTATTCCTTGACATTTCACTGTCTCCCTCAACATTTCACTAGTGCTCGACATCATCTTTTCTTTGCTCGGCATCACCTTTTTCTTTTCTCGGAATCGACTTTGTTTTTCTTAGCATTGACCTTCCAATGAATTGTCAGTGCTAGATAAACAATGTATCACTTTGCCAAAGTGCCAAATGATCAAGTACCCTGGTGTATACTCATAACTCAACCATTTCCTTGGTCTTCTTGTTATCCCATTCATTTCAAATCTTCATCAATCAATGGATAAGGTACTCAAACATACAATGATAGTCTCACCAGTTAAGGTTTGACATCAATGACAAAATAACAATTTTCTACATTGTAGCAATCTTTCTAACACTCATAAGATATCAATGGTTAAGTTAAAGATCACGAGACTTAACGCAGACCATCTGTTTCAATATTAATCTTGTGGCCATTGTGAAGTCTCAGATAAAAGTCAAAAATTCAAGGAAGGTTCAACAATTCAGCGGTGGTTATAAAGATTGAGACACGTGTCCAAGTTGTTAAGAAATCTAAAGGTGGTTGTGAAGTCTCAGAAGGATTCGCCAAAGTACATAAAGATTGTGAGATTAAATGTTGATGGTCTGATTAAAAATAGATCTTATGGTTTGCATTTAATCTCATGAAGAAACCACAGTTAAGGAAACCTTTCAGCGACTTTGGTTTCACTTAGTCGCCAAGTCTCTAAATAGAATCATGGTTAAGTCAAGGTCAAGTTCGGGCTGTAAAGTTAAAATGAATGAATCTTGATTGTAGATCGAGTAAAGATTGGAAGGTTGGCGTTAAGTCGCTGAAAGAAGTTGAAAAGTCAGTAATTCTTTAGCGGTTAAGAAATAAGCATAAGATTGAGACATGTGTTTAAGTTATGTAGAGATCCTACGGTTGTCGCGTAATCTCTGAGGAAAATCAAGGTTAAGCAATTTATTGGGCGACAAAGAGACAAGCTATGGTTGCAGAGTCTCGTAACAAATTAGGGTTCAAGTTGAAGACTATGAGAATTAGCAAAAACTGTCAAATTAAGTTTGATCTAACACTAGTCACGTAGTCTCTAAGTAAATTCACAAAAATCCAAATCTTTCAGCAACTTTGATTTCATATAGTCACGTAGTCTCTTAAAGGGAAAATGGGTCAAGTGAGATAAAGAGGTGGAAAATTTGAAGTGATCATGACTGTTGATGGAGAAGCAGATCTTGTGGTGTGTGTTAAACCTCACAATGAAACTTGAGTTAAGGTTAACTCTCAGTGACAAGGAGACAAGTGAGTCATGTGATCGCCAAATAAACTGGAGTAAGAGAAAGGTAAAGATGCAAGGTTTTATTCCGCGCCATGATGTATAATGGCTAACCAAAGAAAATAAAAGGGTTATGATAGCATGTTTTAAAGTATACTGAGTTGTAATAATTCAAGCCAGTCGGGTTTGATGACTTATTCAAAATTGATCACCTGTCAACCTCAGATGCCACGGCTAGGTAAAAATTGATTTCAACGCATGCAGGAGTAATGGAGGAAGTGACTAACTGGAGTTTTCATGATTTGAAATCAAATGGTGCATTGATTTCCCATGAATAAGTGTTTCCATGTTCATTTCAGGTTACCAAGCTTTTAGAATCCAGAGTGAAGAGTTGCATAGTTTTTAGAAGTCCTCAGAGAAGGAAAATTGTGTTAATTTCAGAAGCAAATTGCAATCAAAAGCTTGCTTTTCAAAAAAATAGAGTTGTTTCAGTCAGAATTTAGAAAAAAATAAAAATGAGTAGGTTAGTTACTAGTGGGGCCTCTACTAGTGGGGAAAATAAGGAAGCTGAGGAGGATCAGAAGGGAAAAAGAAATTATTCAAAAGAATTCATGACTTTATTGCCTGGTTCCAGCCAAAACAAAAAGGTGAGTGACGATTTCCTTGGAGATTATATGTCATTTATAAGAGATGCTAATACTCCTGGTTCTTCTGGTTATTCACTGTTTAATTATTTATACAATAATAGTGATTAACCTCTTCCCATTTCAAACCCATGGACCTGTGGGCTACCTAGGCTGGTAGTACCAGACATATTTATAAATGTGGATTTAATAATTGAGCTAGCCAGTAGATATGAAATCCTATCTAAACCCATCAAGAATGATGTTGGAACTACCCTAGTTACCTTAGATAGGACATCATTCATGAAGGATTTTAATCTATATTACCCCTACTCAACAAAGATTAACTTGAAAGCGTTAGAAGCCAAATATGTTAGACAATCCTTTGCAGTGTCTAGATTGATTCAGGGTCATGTACCCAAAAGGATGAAAAATTGCATAGCAGCCATGGCAGGTACTTCACCCTACTTCTACAAAGATCTCAATTATTATATGAAGTAAATTTCCTATGAATTGTGTAGAGTGTTAGGAGTGGACGGGAGTGTTGAGAGAATAAGCTCAGATATTCTGATGATTGTCCTGGATTTGCAAAGTCCGCATGTCGACATAGATTATGACTACATCCAGTGTGTCATAGGTGCAATGCATCGAGGGTTTGTTGATATTCAAAACAAGTATAAAGTCCCTAAATTCATGCATTATTCTTTGTTGATGCATCTAATATTGTATTACAACTTCCCTATTATGGATGTACATAATTTGAGACCTAAAAGGTTCCACCAAGGTCAGAACAACCCTGTGCAATTTTGGTTGAGAGTATGGAATTATACAACAAGGGAGAATTAATTTTGTGCATTCCAAAATTGGATAGTGTATCCAATTCTCAGGTGTTTAGGAGTCAACAAGAAAAGGTTGCCAACCAAAGTATTACAGTTGCTGAGGCCTTGTCAATTTGTAGACAAATGGCCAGGAGACCATAATTGGGGGGATTTTTATTATGAAAGGAATTTTACTTTGATAAGAGTTTATGGATGCACCCACCCACCACATATTCTTCCATTTCATGTGCCACCAAGGATAGTTTTCATGGACTTCATATGGCAGTTAATTTCAACCGATAAGGAGCACCTGGCTCCGCATAGAAAAGGTACTTTCACTCCCCAAAAATTCAAAGTTTACAACTTTACAATTGGTAAGAGGACCTTGAATTCAGTGAATAGATGGTTAAGTCATTATAGGATGCGTGTAGCCCTATATAGGTACATTGACACATAAGGCTTTATTATGAGTGCAAAAAATCTTCTGACACAAACTATTTCCATTACAAAAGAACATGAGCATTGTATGGAAGAGGATCTCATAAGAAACATGTTGAAAGATGAAGAGATCACAAAAATAGCAGACATGTTCAATGAATTGATAGATTTGAAAAGACAAGTCAAGAGGAAAAGGATTACCTTTGGAGGTTATTTCCCTGATGTGCCATACTTGAAAAGGTTAGGCAAGATGATAGAATCATATCACACATTGTGTAAACAACTTGAAGACCTGATTAAAGATAATGATAGAGGGCACAAGAAGCATTCTTCATCAGAATATGAAGATGAAAGTGATGAAGGGTATCCAGTTGCTAGCCCACCCCCCATGAATCAACCACCTTCCATAGAATAATCAAAAGAAGAGAATGTAATAGTGGATCTCACAAAGGAACCAGATACTAAAGTTACAAATGATCCCCCATTCAAGAAACAAAAGGTACAATTAGGAGAGTAAGTTTATGTGAGAAGACAAGGAAAGAAAAAGGATCAAATAGGTGCTCTGATCATTGGTGATAGACCGTATAACCATCAACTAAGAAAAAATATTAGAGAAGGGAAAAATATCCAAAAAAATAATGAAGATTAAATTGAACTGCCTCTTCAATTATGCCAAGATGAAAGATTGCTGCATCAGGAGCAATTCTTAAGTGATGATGACTTTACAAAAATAGATGAGTTAAAAAATTTTCTGATTTGGAACAAACATCAACAGGTAGCATCTCATCTACAAATTACTGAAGTTGATCCACCACCCAATGAGGCCTTGTAAGCCCTGCAGGATTATGATCTAGAGATAGAGGATATGCCACTTGAAGAAGCCAAAAAATTGGTTAAGGCCAGTGGCATGTTATTGGTACTAGGCTAGGATCTTGCATCGGCCTTTATTATTGATCAAATAAAAAGGCAACCTGATGTTAATTTGTCATCAGAAACATAGGTTGGTGATATGATTAGAGGATTTGGATACAATCCAAAATCCAAAGCTTTAGTAATGTGAAGTTTAGCTCCAAAGAATTAGAAGTCTTCTTTGATCAATATACAAGAAAAAATGGATGGTGACAAGATTATCTGGTCTATTCAAAATACAGGAGATTTAGAGATATCTCAGGTTCTTACTTATTTTTCCCATCTAAATCAGGCTAAAGATGAACAAATGTCACAAAGGTATGAGAAATTTTTTAATGAATAAAGTGCCATAGCAAAATATAGGGAGTTAGGCTAGATAAAGATCAATGCACAAAAAAAATTGTGTCCGAATTGACTAAAAAGCTAGAAGAAATGCTTGAGGTAGTGCCTGCTTCACCCAAGTAGGTTGTAGATACAGAAGCTCAAACTGAGGAAGCAGGGGCTATCATAGAAATAGAGCAAGAAAACACAAAGCATAATAAGGTTATCTTGGAAGCCCCGATGTAGATTTTATATCATAGGATTAGTGTCTTGAAGGACAAATTCGACTAAGTACATAATGCATATAGAAAATTGCCTGGCCTACAAGTGGAGGTAAATAATTGTGAAAACTTTAAATCCTTATTTTGCAACATGGTCAGTAAGGACCCAACTTTTTAAAAGGATAGCATCCTTGTAGCCTCTTAGAGAAGACCTCCTTGAGATTATGTGCCAAGTGGGAGAAGAAATAGATCAGATTAGTGCTACCATGTCTTTCTTCAAAGGTCAGGTAAATCAGATAGAGGTCAGTGTTAATATGTTTGGCCTTGAGTATAATAGGTTCATTCCTCAAATAAAGGGGGATGATGATCAAATTAAACCAATAGAAGTATGGAAAGGTGATTTTGACACCTTACTACCTAATAGAGACGCATTCATTTCAGATGATGGCACCTTAGACATGGAAAGAATCAACAAGCTTTTGGATGAGGCCTTCAAAGATGAAATAGACTTTAACAAGTTTGTAACTAATGTTAAGATGATAAGAGATGCCAAATGGGAGTGGAAAAAGACACAACTTCAAAACACCTAGAGCTTCAATTAGCCTAAAGAGGAAGAGGCAATAGCATGAGATATTCTCACCAAGCCCAAGAAGAAGAAGGTTGCAACAATTGACATTGATATATTAGATGAAGAGTAAAGAGGACACCTGACACCTGATCTACGAGCACAGGGAGGATAATTATCTTCAAGAATAGTGTATGTTAGACTAAAATGGTGGTCACTAGGCCTCATTACAACTACATGAAGTTATCCATAATATCAATAGACAAAGGTGCCAACTATTGAAGAGTGAAGATCAAATTTGTTTGCCAACAAAGTTTGTCTTCCCACTGTTCAGAAGTCTAACTATAAATTTTGTCCTATAGTAACAATTAGGGTTAGCTTAGCCATTCAAAGCTTGTTGCATCCTTGATTCTTAAGGATTACAAGATGGATGATGCTCCCTATATATATCAAATAACAAGATTTTGTAAAATATGGTAAAATTAAAACTACGAGGCAGACTTTTGAATTGTGTCTAGTTTTGAAATGGTTTTCAGTCTTTTTGAATGTATTGGATCAGAATACTATTACTAAAATACAATAGAATTTCCTATTTCAGATCTCTGATGTCTTTTTGCATTTATATTTCAATTCTTGTATGTTTAATTTGTAAGACATTTTAAATGTACCAGTTATAAGATAAATGTGTTACTATTTGTGAGTTTCTTTCAAGGAGAGTTTAAACCTTGCAAATATTTCTAGAAGGTTAGGGTTTTATGCAATAATTTGATACAAAGGTGTGAGAGTGAGAGGATATTTTGTAAGGCATTCTATCTGGGATTCTATTTTTGTTCTAATTAATTATTTTCCTTGTGAATGTATGTTTCATTATGACTCTCTTCCTGGGATTAGGCACTTGTTAAGTTTTTAACAAGTAGTTCTTATCATAAATTAGTCAATTACAAACAAATATTTTACTTTTGTTATCAAGAATTTACGTGTCTAGTTAATTGTATTGAGAAATACAGTTCATCATGGTGACTCCTTAAAGAGTGAATTAGTAGGTTATCCTTCCTAAGTCTAGTACTGTAAAAATAAGGAGGATGAATATCCTTATTACACTGATAATAACTCTTGTTAAGCTTATTGTTTGGCATGTTAAATTCTGCATAAAGTTAATGATGTTCATCAGTAGGGTGTGTTGTCACCTGTTGTAATTCAATACATGAGTGAATCAGTTTTTCCACTGTTAGGTTTACTGAGAATCAGTAGTCTCTTAAAGGTGCACCCGCCTGGGTTTGTGGAGCCCAAAGTGTAGAAGGATTATATCCTTGTTAATTAGCCTTTTTACTGTATGAATCTGAAATTGGGAGTATGAGAGTCAAGCTTGATAAGTTGTATTGTGATTATACAAGAAAAAGTGCTAACACAACTTTCAAGTTTTTCCACCTCTAACATCAAGTGTGGACCCTAAGTTTTAGGAGAGCTTTGTCTACTTGAAGTTGGGTATTCCAACATGTGATATAGTTCTTGATCCTCACAATCTATCACCTCAATGTAGTGTTTTTTCTAATGATGCTGGTTTCTAATGGATACTTATGATTCAATTTAATGTAATTTAATATCCATTATCTTCTAGATGTAGTTGCTTGGGATGACTACTTGATAAGCATTATAGGTTTTTTTTCTAGAGTCTCATATTTCAGATTTGGGAGACACCATTGATAATAATATTTCTCTTTGATATAGAAGATCATATTTTAGTTCTTTGGAGGGATAAATTTGACCCTCTTGTTTATTATCTACATGATCATTCCCCATATTTTGATATGATTTTGGATACTTAAGTTGATATATTTGATTTTTGTATCTTGATCTACATTCATCTCCATTATATTCTATATTTTTATTTTCATTAATGTGGCCTTAAAAACCTAATTTCAAAGGGAAAACTTTCAACATCAACATGGGGACATTTGAGAAGTTATCAAAGACTTCATACATCTTGATTGTTTTCCTAAATATCTTCATTTCAAGAGTGAGAAGACATAATATATTTAAATTTGGTTTTGTTTCTTACTAAAGAGAGGAATGTTTCCCAATGATTGTGAACCATTTTCTATGTGAAATCTAGTGTTGAGAATCTATCAATGGAATTGATCTCACATTGTAGGGAGATAAATAGTCTCTCTATTTAGCTCTTATAAGGTAATATCAAATTTATGTTAGGAATAACTATCCACCAACACAACTGAGAGGGTGGGGGTGAATCGGTTGTGAGACAGATTATTAAACATTAAACTTTATAAACCAAAACTTCTCATCAAATTATAACATAGTACATTCGAACACAATAAAACAATCCTTTGTTGTCAAGGAAACCCTGTTAAAGGTAAAACCCCAGTGGGAATTAGCACCAACAAATAATGTACTAAGAGTATAGTATCCCTGTTAAAAGATTTATCCCTGTTACAAGATTATTACAACATTACAGTACACAGTCCTTGTTAAAGGATAGGCCCTATTAAGAGTCAAGATTTATAGTGGGCTCACTGCCCAGACACACTACCCAAAGAAATTTAAAGCCATCCTTAAGGATTTACAATCCAAACAAGTGTATATGGAAAATATACAATCCAGTGAGCTGTCTGATAGAAACTCTTTGCTTGGTCAATTCCAATGAAGTACAATGAACATATCCTCTTCTCTACATCCAGCAGTCAATCAAGCTTCACACCTTCCTTACCTCTCTATCAATCACCTTCTCTTCATACACATTCATACACCCATCTTTTCAAAAGAAAAGATCTCTCATATATATACCCTATTACAATAATTGATTAGGTCAGCCAATTAAGATTTCCTAATATACAAATAAATATTTAACCCCTTGCTAAGATAAAATGATATCTAAAAAAAGTATACATAAATTACAATACATCAGATATAGTCCAAGATCTGTAATCCACACTCACAATCCACAATGCATGCTACATCTCTGAAGTTGGCCCTAAATAGGTGTCCTCCAGAATACATGCCATAGCTGAAATCATCATCACTCATAAAACTTGTGACCCATCACAAGCATTGTTGAACATGTCTTATGTCATTCCTTAAGCTCGCATAACCTGAATCATCATCACCTGTAAGATATACTCAAAACATAGAGACTCACTCTGTCAATCATCACTGTCATAGTCCAGAAACCAATCTTTACCAAAATATCTGTAACTCACCCAATATGCAATATTAATCCAAGTGACCTTAGAAATAAGATCATCATACATCCTTCTACAAATCCCCATCTTTTCTTGTTTTGATTCATTCGTACAGTATATGTACACTTCTGTCATTCATCATACAACAGTAATAACCAGTCTGTTCTTCCTCCACATAAACATATGTTGACATCAGTGAAAAAATATGAATGCCAACAACATCAGTAGTAACCAGTTCCAACATCATCCAATAAATCTCCCCCTTTGGCATTGATGGCAATGTATGGGAAAATCCATCAACCCAAAAAGTGCTCTCTCTCAATACAATCTTCTCAATATCCTCAACACAATTCTCCCTAAAATAGTAGGGATTTTCACATAGAATCTTTCCCCCTTTGAATACAATGTAAAAGGGTGCCATAAATCTTCATCAAACTTCTGCAAGGTGTAGCTTTTTAAAATCTGTATGTTTGTAACAACCAGGTGCAAAATCAACCAAATTTGTTTTCTAGTGTTCATGCGATCACTCCCCCTGAGGAGTAGATCCATACATCAAGTCCATAAAATGATATAGCCCTTAAATCCACTAGACTGATGTATACCTGCATCAATTAATTACCACAGGGAGGGGTGCTGACCCCAAGCATGCTTATGAGATACTCAAAAGAATATTTTGGCAAAGGTTTTGTAAATATATCTGCTATTTGTTCCTTTGTGCCAACATACTCCAATCTGATCTCCTTTTCTACTACCTTATCTCTCAAGAGATGATACTTAATAGAAGTATGTTTAGTCTTTGAATGAATTACAAGACTCTTTGACATATTCACTATGCTAGTATTATCATAATGGATAACCAATGGCTCTTCAAAAATTATTACAATTTCCTTCAGCATTTGTTTCATCCAAACAACTTGTGTACAATTTATAGCAGCAGCAACATACTTAGATTCAGAAGTAGACTGAGCTATACAATCCCGCTTCTTACTTAACCAGGAAACCAACCTTTTTCCAAAAATATGCTCCTCCACTTGTACTCTTTCTATCATCCACACTACCTTCCCAATCAACATAAGTATAAGCATGTAAAATAAATTCACGAGATTTTTCATACCATAATCCATACTCTATTGTTCCTTTTAGATATCTGAAAATTCTTTTCACAACAACAAGGTGTGTCTCTTTAGGATCTTCTTGATATCTTGCCACAATTCCAACTACATTGGAAATATCTGGTTTGGTGTGAGTTAGATATTGTAGACCTCTAATCATTGATCTATACTTTATCTAAAAACACTCTGATTTTCATCATTATGAGTAAGTTCATAACTAGTCACCATAGGTGTCCCAACAAGTTTACAGTATTCCATTCCAAATTTCTTCAACATCTCCTTAAGATACTTGGTCTGAGATATAAAAATACCATTCTTATTCTGACTAATTTGCAAACCAAGAAAAAATTTCATTTCATCAATCATTGACATTTCAAATTCATTTTCCATCTCTTTAGAGAACCTTTTACTCATTTCATCATTACCTCCAAAAATGATATGATCAACAAAAACTTTTATGATTAGAATTCCATCTTCACCAGTTCTTAAGTATAAATTAGTATTTGTGTTACCTTTTGTGAAACCAAGATGAAGAAGATTCCTGTCTAGTCTTTCATACCATGCTCTTGGTGCTTGTTTTAGTCCATACAATTCTTTCTTCAGTTTACAGACCATGTCTTCATCTTCTGTCAGAGGAAATCCATCAGGTTTCTCAATGTATACCTCTTCCTCTAAATCTCCAATCAAAAATGCAGATTTCACATCCATCTGATATACCTTAAAGTCTTTATGTGCAATATAAGAAAGAAATGGCCTCACAACTTCCAACCTAGCAACAAGAGAAAATGTCTCTTCAAAGTCTATGCCTTCTTGTTGTGAGTATCCTTTACAAACCAGTCTAGCCTTATTTCTTACCAATGCTCCTTCCTCGTCCATTTTGTTTCTGAAAACCCATTTAGTTCCTATCACATTCTCTGTTTTAGGCCTTGGAACCAATTCCCAAGTGTTGTTTTTCTTTATCTATTGTAATTCTTCCTGCATAGCTTTAGTCCAATTCATCTCTACATGCTTCGTTAGTAGTTTTAGATTCAACTTGAGAAATCAAAAAAATTTCATATCTTACTTTTGATCTAGTCATTATTCCTCTATTTGCATCACTAATGATTTGATCTTCAGGATGGTTCTTCTTAACATACCTCAAAGTCTTAGGAGTCTCAGTAACCTCATTTGATTCATCTTCGATCTCATTATCACTTTCCAAAGGTTCTTCAAGATTTGCAGTGACCTCCTTAATCTCTGCAATATGACCACAGTCATACATTCTCTCCTGAATCTGAAACCTTTCATCTATCCTCACATTAGCGCTTTCAAGTAACTTCCTCAATCTCAGAAAGAAACATTTATAAGCTTTTCTCTTAGTAGAATAACCAAGGAAGATACCTTCATCACTTCTAGCATCAACTTCCCTATCTCATCATCTCTTTTGATATAGTATTTAATTCCAAATATTCTAAAATATTTTACAGTAGGACTATTATTAAACTATAATTAATAAGGAGTCTTACTTGTACCTTCTCTGATATGAATTATGTTCAAGGTGTACACAACAGTACCAACAAATTCTCTTCAATGAACATGTGATACATTTCCTTCCAGCATCATAGTCCTGGTAGCATCTAATATTGTTATGTTCCTTCACTCTGCTATCTGATTCTGTTGTGGTGTTATAGGAGCAGATGTCTGTCTATATATTCCATGCTCTTTGCAATAGGTATTAAACAAGTCTGAAGTAAACTCACCACCTCTATCTGATCTTAAACATTTTATCTTCAAGCCTGATTTATTCTCAACTTTTGCTTTGAATATCTTGAATTTATCAATTGCCTCATATTTCTCTCTTAAGTATGTAACCCACATCATCCTAATAAAGTCATCAACAAAAAGTATAAAATAACTCTCACCATAGTAAGATCTTGTTCTTGTAGGACCACACAGATCTGTATGTACCAGATCCAACTTTCCTTTCGCAGAGTGAGATTTTCTTTTACAATTACTTCTAGTCTGCTTTCCCATAACACTCTCTCTACACATAGTGTTAGATGGTTTCACAATCTTAGGTAGATCTCTTACTGCATTATTCATACTTTCCTTCACAATATTATCAAAGTTTACATGACAAAATCTTATATGCCATAACCAATTTTCATCAACCTTCACAATAAAACAAGAAGCCTCAGATGTATTTAATTCAAATACATTACCTCTAGATTATATTACCATATGCGATCAAGTCTCTTGCCTTACTTTTGATAGAACATTTTGAAGGCATTATATTTTTCCATTAGTATACTTAGAGAAAAACATGATCTGCACCATTGGTTTACTCTACATCGACAGACAGGGCACAACACTATCTGATGCCAATGTTACCCGACAAACACTGTTAAGTGTTACCCGATGACAAAAAGGTAAACGATACCCGATGAGTAACAACAGTGCTACCCAATAGTACAACAAAGAGAGGAACCCAACAGATATAGGGAACCAAACGAACAATTCATTCAAGGAACATCGACAGACTGGAAGTTCAAACTGACAACCAAGAACCGACAGTTAGTTACATCCCGCAAAAAGTGGATCTGACTTTCCACATTAGATAAATCACTGAAGTTGCATTTATAACTTCTTGATTTTCCTTTAAATCCATTATGTGCAGAGGAAGCAATGTAATTGTTATTGTTTTAATTAGTTTTACTGTTTTAAAATATGCAAACTAAAGATCAAGGTCAAGTTGTAAACCTTGGATCTGAGAGTTAACATTGTAAATAGTGAATTCCAAGATAGGTCAATACTTGTATAAATAGGTGCTCAATCCATTGAAATTTTTTGTTGTTCAATGAAGATAGTAGCCACGAAGAGCAACCAAAGACCAGATAGAGAATTCATGCACAAGAACACAAACATAATCAAATTAGTTTTCAAGAACAGAACAGAGGCTACCGACAAGCAGAGATAAGGTATTCATCAATCACTTAAGGTGATGTTATTATTGTAAAGGATTTAATGGATCTGTAAATCAGGAATGGTAGATTGCATATAGTCAGGTCAACATTTGTACTCATTCTAACAAGTGAAGTACACTAATGAAATCCTTTCAAGAAAGGTGGGCTTAACCATCCTATTGTAAATCTCATAACTGAGTGCACACTTAAATTAGTGTTACTAAAGCTCTTAACAGAGTAGTTCTTAACAGGTCTCCACCTTAATACTCTTAACAGGGTAGATCATCAGAAGTGATCAAATTGCAAGCCTTAACCAAATCCCTTCCATTCTGCAGATAGTGAAGTTTTGTGGGTGTCATCCCCACCGTAGTTTTTACTTCCTAACAGGAGTTTTCTGCGATACCATATCTTGTGTTATGCGTTTGTCAATTTCATGAATGTTTCTATGGATGATTGTAAATATTGTGAACAAACAATATAAGCATAAGAAATAATAACATTAATGGTTGGTAAATCAGAATTGAATGATTACTAATGATAAATTGTGTAAGGTGCTAAAATTTTTAGAGGTACTAATTCACCCCTCCCCTCTTAGTACTACTTCCCATTAATTCCAACAATTGGTATCAAAGCTAAGTATCTTCTTGAAAAGCTTAAAGGATTAAGAGCAAAGATCATACAATGGAGAAGTACAAACTTGATAAGAATATTGAGAACAAAAATCTTGAGATACAGATGTTCTATGAATAGTATAAAGAAGCGAGAATCAAGATGAGAGAGTTGTTGGATGAAAGAAAAGGTATGGCTACTAGGAACAATGAAAAAGACTATCAGGAAGAAGAGATTCTAGACTTCTTTAAATATTCAGGATCAAATACAAGTAATGTATCAGATACATCAGAAGAGAACATCACAAATCTAAAGGAGATCAACCTACATCTTACATAGAAAATAAAGATGCTACAAATCGGTCAAGAAACCCAAATGGTAAGAATGATTGATGTGATGAGTTATGCCAGACAAGCTGAAACAGAAAGAACACTTGATATTGATGATAGAAGGAAGATTTCAGAGAAACTACAGGAAAAGGAAATGGAAATTCAAAGACATGCTGAGCATCACCATGATCTCACAAATCAGTTATCCTTATGAGTCAAGAAGCAAACAGAATAAATGTGGAACTCATTGAGAGAATACAGATTATCAGTAAACCAAGATAAGAAAATGAAAAGCCAAAGCATGAGGTTAGAATACATCAACAACATAATGAGATTATCAGAAAGGCTAAAGAAAGCAATAAAATAATGGATGACTTTCTTGAGGGACAATGAAGAGTCGTCAACAACAACGATATAGGCTTTACCAAAAATGGAGAATCATCAAATCCAAAGAATGTCTACAAAAATCCAAGACCAAGGAAGAAAACATGCAAGCATTGTGGAAAGAAAGGGCACACATCAAATACATGCAAAGGTAAAATGAAAGGTACTCCTAAATCTACATCTACATCTTCATTCATAGGATTCTGTTATAAATGTAACAAGAAAGGACATAAGGCTTATGAATGTAAGAGCAAGATAGAAAAGCCAAAGAGGGAAACCTACATGGACAAATACTGTCCTACATGAAAGATGAATGGGCACACATATGAAGAATGCTGGAGAAAGAAAAGGAAAGCATGGAAGCCAAAAGGTAAAGAAGTTCCTTATCAGCCAAAAAAAATCGGTAATCAATATGTATGGGATTACAACACTTGGACAAACTATACAGCATGTGGTAGATATGGTCACATCATTGCAAACTGCATGAGAGCATGGACCAAAAGGTCTAGAGGCTGGTCAAACCCCGGAATGGCATGATTACACTGTCATAAAGTTGGTCATCTCAAGAAAGATTGCAAAGACAGATTGACAGAAATAAGCACATATCCCAATGGTAACACCATTGAAGATATTCAGAGGGAAAGAGACAAAATGTGGATAAAAGCTTCAAGCAATGATGAAGCTAGACCAAACAATGTAAATGGTGACACCCCATCCAATGGATTTGGTGACACCACCAACCCCACTTGAGCTGAACAAGTAAGTATGGAACTGCACTATACCAAGTTATATTTTGGATCAGTTCCTTTATATAAATTGATAGATAGTCAAAATCTGCATAAACCAAAGATGCATATTACTGTACTTGTTACCAATTTAAGAATGCAACACCGTTGGTAAACACTTACTGAAAATCATCGGTGAACACAATAATGAGTTATTCACACTTACCGAAAATTGTCGGTCAACTAGTAAAAATGGTAAACTGCCAGTGTAACCTGACAACCGTCGGTAAGAAAGCAAAGTTAAGAAGTGGTCTTGAAAGAACACTGATATCCGTCAGTAAAATCAAAATGGTTAACAACTGACCAAAGAATCATGTATTCATCCACGATGATTGGAAACATCCTCCTGAAAAAACACGTCTTCTCGTCCCGACGAGTTGTTGAGAATTTATTGCAAAGACTTAGGTCAAAAAGTCTATAAATAGTCGACGGGACAACTTCATTTTTCACCCGCGATTTGAAGAGAAAGCAGAGCGACATCAAAGTGATTCAAGAGTAGAAAGTAGAAGCATCTACAGATTGATTCAGCATACAAAGAATAGATTCCTCATCACCGTTGCGAATCGAAGTAAGTACCAAAGACACCGAAATAATTTTGTCATTGTTTTGTTGAGAAAAGCCCTAATTTCAAGAAAACCCTAAGTACTTGGAAAACAATGGCAACTGCATCAAGAACTGCTAAGTTGAAGAATGAAAAGAAGAATGTGGTGAAACTAATCAAGAACATCACATGTGTAGAACCTAAATACAAGATCTATCCAGAGATTGCATCGAAACCCGATGAAAATGGTGCATTTTCAAAAATTATGTCTAGGGTTTTGCTCATAGAAGATGTTAGGTCTTATATTCATTGCAAGATCGCAGAGATAGGTGATCTAGAAATGGATGAAGCTTTTAAGAAGCTATGTGATGCCGAAGGAAAACTAAAAGAATAACACAAACACTTAGAGGTCAAAGGGTTAACAAATGCCCTACATTTTCTGAGGGAATTCAAGACAGAATGGATTAGGATAGTCTTGAGCAGGATGCATGACAACAAACTATGGCTAGACCAACCCAAGCAAATAACAAAGGCTATTCTTCATGCTGTCACTGGTTATCCGATAACCGACAAGCCCAGGGCACACAAACATCCATCCATGAAAGAAGTTACAAAACTCACCAATGCAGAAGGAGACAACAAAGGTCTCAAAGTAAACACAATCACCGAAGAAGAGTTAAAACTTGGTGCATGTGTTATTGGTTACAAAATTTTCTAGGCTAGTAGAATGAACAACATTTTTGCAATAGCAGTAAGCATAGCTTACAAGATTGTAACAAAAGGAATTCAGATGGATTTATGTGAGATCCTACTAAAACAACTTGATGAAAATATGATAAAAATCAGGTCTGCAAAGAGCAACACATGTAAGTATGGATCACTTATTATGTGTACATTTTTCTACTTTCAAGAATACTTTCCTTTAGTAGGAAAAGTTGTATGGGAATCTACCAAACTGGTAACCCAACAGATTAGTGAACTGATTAAGTCACTAAGAGACAAATTTGAGTCTATAATGTCTGCATACTTCCTTGAGTTCAAGGAAAAGATGATGGAAAGAACCACGATTCCTGAGCAACTAGTTGAAAAACACAAAGATGAGATATGTTTCATGGCAGATACAGACTTCACACATATCAAACCGGTTGTACCAAGAATAGCTTGGTTATCACGATTATACTACGAGATCAATATTGATCTAGCTACAAGTGAAATTGAGGCACTTTTCAATGAGCCCATTGATAAGAAACAACCAAGGTTTGGTACATATGAGGAGGCCAAATCTAAGATAAAACATGGCCTAGAAGTCAAGAAGACTATAAACAAGAAAGATAAAATGGTTAAGAATCTCAAGAAGATTCTATTAGTTACTGAAGAGGAAGAGCAGGATCAACAAGAGGAAACCAATGAACAGGGCAACATCGGTGAAGAACTAAAAGAAAGGAAATAAGATATAGAGGCTACTAAATCTGATGTACCTCCATCTCCACCTCCTACAAAGAAGCAAAGGACAAGAAGTCAGACTGCTGCAACCGATACCACACCACTTAAGAAAGTTCAAGTAAGGACCTATATAAGGAAGCAACCAACAAAAATAACAAGACAACAACCTATCAAAACCACACCACCAAAGAAGAGAAAAAGGTTTGTCAGGACACAGGCTGACTTGGATGACACCAAAGATGATGAACCAGATGTAGTAAATAAGAAATTCAGAAACCAAATGGTAGATAAAGCTTCCAAATCAATTTCTACCCATGGCACAATGACTGATAAAAAGATCATGCAGTGGGATACACTAAATTCAGAGGATCAGAATAAAATATAGGAAGCAGTCATAAAATCAATGATTAAAAACAAGTATGCCCCTGCTGAATTTGTAAATCAAATACCTTAAGAGCTAGCTAAAGGGGTATACCAACAGTGGTCATATGCCTTGAAAATAGAAAGAGAAGCAAGAGAAAGAGTTCTTGTAAGATTGATGCTTCTTGAATCCAAATTTGAAGAAATACAAGAAGTACTAAAGAAACACTCAAGTAAATTTGTAGCCAAAATAAGGGCTTACAAAGTACTAGAGAGAAAGTTTATAGAACGGGATTCAATGACAGAGACCAAATAGAGACATCTCCTAGATCTACCGGCAGAATCAACAAGTGTTGAGAAGCAATTACTTCTCATAAACACTCCTCACAGAGAGGAGGAGACAAATAATGCAAGTCCTCAGCATATTGCTCTAGACAATCAAGAAAGTGATGATGAGCCTATTAACTTAGATACAGGCATGGATGATAATATCCAAGATATCACTCATCATGATTATGACAATGATCCAAAGAAGAAATATGATGTGATATTTATCACACTTAAGGATCAACAAAGCCATCAAGTACTGAAGACATCAGATGACAAGATAGTTGACATTACTGATGAAAAAATGCAGGACACATCAATCCTGCACCCACTTGTGCAAGACCCTGCACAAAATATACAAAAGGATGAGGATGTCACTGATGACAAGGCACTAACCGACAAGAAGGACACCAATACTGACAAAGACCAAGCAGCAACTCAAAGTAACATGTCTGTCCTAATGAAGGAAATAAACATACTAGAGGGAAATGAGGGATCAAATGAGAAAGAAACAAACACACCCAAAGACAAGGGTGATGAAGAAGCCAAAGGGACAACAGAGACTACTGCAGAGCAAGCTGAAATTGATGATAAGAAGAATGCATCTACTGATCATAATAAAGAAAACACTCAAAAGGAAACAAGGGACAAGCCTTCAGAGAAAGGTGAAGAAGGAAAGAAGGATGAGATTGAAAAGAAAACCGGAGCACATTCTGTAGAAACACCCAAGGTTAATGAAGAGACGTCTTCACATAACCGATAGGTGCCGACAGAGAAGAAAACACAAGATGCATCATCGAAAAAACCTTCCCCAAGCAATTTAGAGTGAACAAATGAACTAGCTATGGTAGTTCATACATCTGCATCCCCTCAAATCTCAAAGAAGAAGAAAGGAAAGAATAAAAATCTAGTAACTCTGGATGAAATCATTGAGATTCCAGTCTGTGATCCAAGAACATTGGATCCGACAACATTGACAAGATATGCAAAGCTATGTGAGAGAAAATCCATTCAAGACAAGCTGAAAAGAGCGGCAAAAGAGGCCAAGGTACTGGAAGTAGCAAGAAATATACTTCAATAAACTATACCAGACATAAATATTGACCAACAAACTCCAATCATTGATCAACTGGTCACACTCACATATGCAATAACATCTCAGAATACAAATGCTAAGAAGACAATGGAAGAGAGACTTGAGCAAAAGTATGAATTCAAGCTTGCAGAAAGATAAGCCAGGAAGTTGCATTGAGAAAGGTCAAGCTATCTGAATTGATAAGTACAATTGACCCAATTTTATCAAAAGTTGTTACCTTAATCAAGAAATTGTACACTTTAGATCAACTCACTAAGGAGTATACCGACAAGATAGCAAAGATAGATGTTGATCTTCAGTCCAGTGCACAAAATCTAGCCACCACCGAAGAAGCACTTAAATTGCATAATCAACAGATCATACAGGATAGGAAATAGAGACAGGACATTCAATTTATAGAGATGAAATACAGAGATGGGGTCAATGAGCTCCAAGTTAAGCTCTTACCGACACTTACACTCCTGCAAAAAAATATGACACAGGCAAGTACTCTAATTGCCACCCCTGAAATGTCTGTCCTAGACAACATTTATGATATGCACGCCAAACTAGAGTTGCAACACATGGCCCTAGAACAGTTGAGAGAACATTGGGAGAAACTAATGGAAGATATCAAAATTACCCATTGTAATGTATTTGACACATTGTAAGTTACATATTTTTGTCACAATTTTGGCATATTGTAAGTTGTACATTTTTGTCATCAGTATCAAAAAAGGGGGAATTTGATATGTACATCACCTCAGTTAAAGGAGGAAATCATATGTATAGTGGAAGAAAGGGGAAATAATGTACACTTAGAGAATAAATAGTATACATGTACATATACATACACTATACCGATGCACACAGTCAGGGGGACTCATATTATGACAAGGATATAAACATGGTGTAATAATTTCAGTATTATGCACATATCAGTTTTTTATACTAATGGCAAAGGGGGAGATTGAATGCATTATATTTTTCCATTAGTATACTTAGAGAAAAACATGATCTGCACCATCGGTTTACTCTACACCGATAAACAGGGCACATCACTATCTAATTCCAATGTTACCTGACAAACACTGTTAAGTGTTACCTGATGACAAAAAGGTAAACGATACCCAATGAGTAACAACAGTGCTACTCGACAGTACAACAAAGAGAGGAACCCAACAGATACAGGGAACTCGACGAATAGTTCAGTCAAGGAATGCCGACAGACTACAAGTTCAAACCGACAACCAAGAACTGATAGTCAGATACATCTCGCAAAAAGTGGATCTGACTTTCCACGTCAGATAAATCACTGAAGTTGCATTTATAACTTCTTGATTTGCTTTTACATCCATTATGTGCAGAGGAAGCAATGTAATTGTTATTGTTTTAATTAGTTTTACTATTTTAAAACATGCAAACTAAAGATCAAGGTCAAGTTGTAAACCTTGGATCTAAGAGTTAACATTGTAAATCGTGAATTCTAAGATAGTTCAATAATTGTGTAAATAGGTGCTCAATCCATTGAAATTTTTTTTGTTCAATGAAGATAGTAGCCACAAAGAGCAACCAAAGACCAGACAGAGAATTCATGCATAAGAACACAAACATAATCAAATCAGTTTTCAAGAACAGAACAGAGGTTACCGACAAGCAGAGAAAAGGTATTCATCAATCACTTAAGGTGATATTATTATTGTAAAGGCTTTAATGGATTTGTAAATTAGAAATGGTAGATTGCATACAGTCAGGTTAACATTTGTACTCGTTCTAAAAAGTGAAGTACACTAATGAAATCCTTTCAAGAAAGGTGGGCTTAGCCGTCCTATTGTAAATCTTATAACTGAGTGCACACTTAAATCAATGTTGCTAAAGATCTTAATAGAGTAGATCTTAACAGGTCTCCACCTTAATACTCTTAACAAGGTAGATCATTAGAAGTGATCAAATTGTAAGCCTTAACCGGCTCCCTTCCATTCTACAGATAGTGAAGTTTTGTGGGTGCCATCCCCACCGCAGTTTTTACTTCCTAACAAGAGTTTTTTGCGATACCATATCTTGTGTTATGTGTTTGTCAATTTCATGAATGTTTCTATGGATGATTGTAAAGATTGTGAACAAGCAATATAAGCATAAGAAAGAATAATAGTAATGGTTGGTAAATCAGAATTGAATGATTACTAATGATAAATTGTGTAAGGTGCTAAAAGTTTTAGAGGTACTGATTCACCCCTCCCCTCTCAGTACTACTTCCCATTAATTCCAACACATTTCCCATCAATTAATTTCAATTGATAACCCTTGTCCACTAGCTGTCCAACACTCAAAAAATTATGCTTAAGTCCATCAACAAGCAATGCATTATCAATATTAGTTTTTCCATCAAGAGAAATAGATCCAACTCCAATGATAAGCTTAGGAGTATTGTCACCAAATCTTACAGTACTACCATCATATCTTTTCATACTAACAAACTTATTTTTATCTCCACTCATATGATGTGAACAATCACTCTAAATAACCCATTCAGATTTTTTTTCAACATGGGCTACTGGCTTTTTCTTCATGTAAAGGTTCATCATCCTTAATAGCCAATCTAATCTCATCATAGTCAACAACTTCATCATCAAAAACACCTTCACTAGCATAATAATATTCCTTTTCTTTTGGATACTTAGATTTATAAAACTTATGTTTATGCTTTAGAACCCTTGTAGGACATCAAGACGCAAAATGACCTATCTTGTTGCATGAAAAACATTTCAAAGGTAACTTTCCTTCCAATTTACCCTTACCTCTCTTTTCTCTTCTAGCGATTAGGGCCACAAATTCATCTAGCTTCCTTTCTTAGTCTTGTATCTGTTCCCATTCATCAACATATTCTCCAAGTTCTTCTCTCAAGTCACTATTGCTGGTGCTTGCAATTCTTGATAAGGTTTTTTTGTTTCTATGCACAATTGCCTTGAATGCTGACTCAACTTTAGTTAGAGAATCTCCTAGTTCTGTAGCCTTAAAGGTAGTCATTTTCTCAATCAACATCTCTTTATTGAAGTTAGGTGTCAAAGGTATAATCTCTTCTATAGCTTGTACTTTAGTTCTGTATACAGGTGTCAGCGATCTAAGAATTTTCACAATCACTTCTTCCTACTGTAAGTACCTCCAGAGTTCCTGATGCCAATAACAACTTATGTAATTCTTTGTGAATATGCTATAATATTCTCATCATCTTTCATTTTCAATGTTTCCATCTTTGCCTTCCAATTTTTTAAATTCATCTATTTTGTAAACTTATCTCCTTCATACATTGCTTCCAATCTTGTTCAAATTTCATGTGAAAAATCTAAGTCTTTTACCTCTTTGAATTCACCTTCAAAAAGTGCGATAATCAATGCTTTTGTTGCAACCATGTTACATTAAAATGTCTTCTTTGCATCTTCAGTAGCTTTATCTAGTTCATCCTTAGCTTTCATTTGTTCCTTTCTTTAAGTAATCATCCAGTAGTCGATTCCCAAGCATAGCAAATGTGTTCTCATCTTGTTCTTCCAATTGTCAAATTTTTTAGGATCAAGCTTTGGACTATCCTTCCTATAGTAAGTCATCTTCAAGATCTTCTCAAGCTGTTAAGCTTTCTCTCTAAGGACCAGTATCTCTGATAGTAATTGTTAGGAATAATAGTCCACCAACACAACTGAGAGGGTGGGGGGGTGAATAAGTTGTGAGACAAATTATTAAACATTAAACTTTATAAGCCAAAACTTATCATCAAATGATAACAAAGTAAATGTCAACCCAATAACAAACTCCTTTATTGTCAAGGAAACCCTGTTAAATGTTAAACCTTAGTGGGAATTATCACCCATAAATGATGTACTAAGAGTATAGTATCCCTGTTAAAAGATTTAGCCCTATTAGGATCTTATTACAACATTACAGTACACAGTCCCTGTTAGGAGTCAAGAGTAACAGTGGGATCATTGCCCAGGCACACTGCCCAAATAAGGTTAAAGCCAACCTCAAGGATTTACAATCCGAACAAGTGTATATAGAAAATATGCAATCCAGTGAATTTTCTGATAACAACTCTTTGCTTGGTCAGTTCCGGTGAAGTACAATGAACATATCCTCTACTTTACAGCCAACAGTCAATCAAGCTTTGCAGTTTCCTTACTTCTCTATCAATCACCTTCTCTTCATACGCATTCATACACCCATATTTTCAAAAGAAAATATCTCTCATATATACCCTATTACAATAATTGATTAGGTCAGCCAATTAAGCTTTCCTAATATACAAATAAATATTTAACCCCTTGCTAAGATACACATGGTATCTAAAACAAGTATACATCAATTAAAATACATCAAGTATAGTCCAAGATCCGCAATCCAAACTTGTAATCTACAATATACGCTACATCTTTGAAGTCGGACCCAAATAGGTCTCCTTCAGAATACACGTCACAACTGATGTCATCATCACTCATACGACTTGCGACCCATCACAAACATTCCTTAACATGTCTTTTGTCATCACTTAAGCTCACATAACCTGAATCATTATCTCCTGTAAGACATACTCAAAACACATAGACTCGCTCTGTCAATCATCACTGTCATAGTCCAGAAACCAGTCTTTACCAAAATATCTGTAACTCATTCCAATATGCAATATTAAGCCAAGAGACCTTATAAATAAGATCATCATACATCCTTCTACATATCCCCATCTTTGCTCATTCTGATTCATCCGTACAGTATCCGTACACTTCTGTCAGTCATCATACAATAGTAATAACTAGTCTATTCTTCCTCCACGGAACATATGAACTGACATCAGCGACAAAACATGAATGCCAAAAACATCAGTAGTAACCAATTCCAACATCATCCAACAATTTATCTTTATGATGTATTTATTCCTTAAGGGGTATTCATGGGTCATCCATTCATTTCTTCTTCTTAGCTTGTAGATTTTTTTTTTGCACTCTGTTTGGGAGAGGAGTTTTATTGCACTAGATTTTCTCCTTTTCACTATTTGTGAGACATTTCCTTTCATCTATACATAGGAACCTAACATTTTCTAGTAGCTAGAACCTTTCATTACATCCTTGTATTATTTTTATTTTTCTGCTACTCCTTTACTTGTACTTAAGGGGGATGTTTACATGAGCATGGGTGTTTCCTATCAAAATCACCCCTTTGTAGTGTGAACAAGGTATATTATCTAACTATTTCATAGTTAGGACCTTTTCAAGCTTGTTCACATGTTAAGTTTACTTAGTGAGATATGAATCTTTCTAGAAGGTTTTCGGTACATTATATGATCTTATCTTATCTTATAACTAATTATCACATGACATAGGATTGAGACACTTTTCATCATCCTAGTTGGTCTTATCTCTCAATCTTGTCTATATAAATAATGTCTCTTATGTATATTATATTTCATAGAATGAATATGCACATAATTGATCATATTGGTATAATATATTTTGTATTTATTATTTTAAATTTATGCTATTTTTCATTCTTGTAGAAGATTATTTTTGTTTTTCTAGGTGATCTTGGGAGCTTGACTCCTTGAGTGACTCTAACAAGAATTGTTAGAATATCTAATCTTTACTTGTATTTTAATTAGGAGATTCATTTGGAATCCCTACATGTATTTTGTCCTCTAGTGGGAGGACAACTCTATTATGTAATTCCTTAATAAGGAAAGTAGTTT
>MU226206.1:685811-723536 GCA_018584345.1 Thuja plicata
TGTCTCTCTTGTCTTTGGATCGTTTGATGAATGCTCTTAGATCTAGTCTTCATGGTAACTTTTCTCCATTTCCTAACTCTCTTGGATTGTTTATGTTCCTTTGATCTTCCATTGTTATTTCTTACAAGAATCCATCCAAACACCTCCAAAAAACTACACAATATATAATTAAAGACATCAAAGTTGTCATATTTATACATACTTTTTATCCTTAAATACATTCATGTCAAGATCCACCACTAACAGGAAACCATAACATCTTAAGAGACAATCCCAAGCAATACATGTTTTCTTAGGACACGTATTTTTGGTCCAATGAACATTGAATAAATTGAGTTAATATTCTTAATTATTGAATATTTGTCAATAACGCGTGGTATATTTTATATACCGCATGATTTCACTAGATTTTATGTTTTCAGAGGTAGATGTTATTATTTTTTGTAGGGTTTACATGCCCATATTGGATCTTCATGGGGACAAAGTTGGGGGAATCTTCTCATATTCTAACACATTGGTAAATTGCATACATAGTTATGTTTCATATATGCATTTTATAATTAAATTTATATTTTCATATCATGTTCACATTTTCATAGTAGGTTACATGATCATACAATCTTTATAGTCAGTTTTTTTTTCTCTCCTCTCAATTTAAGTACACTCTCTCATATAATACACTTTCTAAAGGGTGGTTAATTTTTTATGCAAAATTCACAAATGGAAAATACAATTTCATAAGAGGGTCACAACCCTTAGATTAAAAAAACTATATTATTTTTATTATACATAAGTTTTCTATGTACTATTTCTAGTTTAGCATGTGTGCACACACATTAAAGTGGTGATAGTGTAAAAAGTGCATATCTTAGCACTTTGTCACATGTTTTATGCCAAATTAGGTTTATGTATTAGATACATGATTCTAATTTATAATTTAACTATTGATGTATTCACTAACCTAAGATCCATTCTAGAGCTCAATCATAAAAACATCTTTATGTTTAAAACCGGTGTAGTTAGGTTCCTAATAATATACTCACCTTTGATAATAAAAGAATAACAATTATTACATAGGACACAATTTCTAGCATGTTGCATAACCTACTTATAAAATTTGATTCTTGCATTTCAAAGACACCAGTGTTAGGATATAACATGTATCCTTAACAATGGGCAATAAGAATTCAAATTCATGCATGCTAATTTTGTATTTAAAACCCCAAAGCATTACCGCACTAACGACATATTCTATGACAAAACATTTGCACATTTATATCATATATATATTTTTAGTATATTAACATGATCTTTCAATAAGCACTCAAACAACATCCATGTACATATCTGGCGATAGACTCAGTGGTATTCACTGCCACCCTATAACGACATCCACTACCATACCCCTTATCTCTTTTTCTATTAGCTCAGCCTTAGAAATTTTGACTAAAGTCAAAAGAAGCCTTGAACTTCAACCCTTGCATGATAAGCTTTTTAATGATCCTATAATGCCACCATCTTTTTTTGTACTTCATCTCTCAATAGATAAGTGTTTATTACACACATTAAAGATATAATTTACTTTAGAGATAAATTAATTCAAGATTAATTTATACCATTAAAAAAAATCATTATTATCATATTATCTAACCACCTAACCTTCTCATATTCTTATTGATTCATTCTTATAATCATTAATCAAATTTTATATTTCAACTTACAGATATGCATATATGCATATGAACAATTGAAAAGGGTATATTATAAAATATACGATTTTAATCTAATTATTTCTATTCTAACAGATATTTAATTTTAATATCAATTAACTTACATAATTAATTAATCAAACTTTAATTATATACCTAAAATATTCGTTAATAAAGACTTTATTCCTTTTCATCTTTTGATATGGTCGAGAGGGTGTATTATTTCCGTTTAATACTAAAGGGCGTAATTTGTACTTTAGTTTCATAACAATTTTTAAATAGAACCAATACCCATTAAATTTAACATGATAAAACACTAAATTTGTTTTTTTATTGTCTTTAAACACTTTCCTACCATTCAACAACGAATGTTTTTGTATTTAAAATGGACATGTGTAGTGGGGATAAATTAATATAAGATTGCAAAGAATGGTTTGACTAAGAGTTGTGTAGTGGGAATAAATTAATATAAGATTGCAAAGAATGGTTTGACTAGAAGTTGTAATAGTGTTGCTTGCCCTCTTATGTAGAGAGAGAAATATTATGAAGATTGCTCGCGTGGTTCTCCAATAAAGATGCATAAACTCTATAGATGTTCATATAGTTTTATTTAGTCTTGAAAAACATAGAAGATATGTTGCACTTTAGAGAACTTTCTTACCTTGAGTGTGGATCTCTAAATAGATAAAGGTAATGCTAGCTTTTTAAAATATATATATATATATATTAAAGAAACATAAATAATCAATACTATTATATTTAAAATATAATATTATTTTATATTTGCTTCATGTTGAATAATAATAATCTTTAATTAAAAATAAATAAAATTTATTAAAAAGGTCATGAAAATGTATGTCTAAATATAGTAAGTATAAAAAAATTAAGACGTAAATAAGAGAAAAAAATCATATATCCATTTCTAATATCTTAGGTATGAGATCAAGTCCTAAAAGGATGCTTTGATGTCTTCAATTTACTACACTTGAGGTACTTTGGATTAGCTGAGATAATTTGGATAAGACTTTATCCCCATGAAAGTTCTTGGTAAATTAGAAAGCAAAGGAAGCAAGCAATCCTTGACAACAAAGTTGTTGGTTTAAATACTCCTTAGAGCAAGGTGTCTAGTCAAATGAAAAGTGGTCTTGAAAGAGCTATGATGTCTATGTCACTAAGAAAGGGAGTCCTTGTCTCTTTGAGATTATTAGGAGTTTCATATTCCTCTTCTCAACAAACCCTCTCAATGGGTGGTTCTTTGGTGTGATGATCACCCCCCTCTTTTGCTTAGTACACTGATGTATATACATAATAACTTACTCATTTGTTTATTATCCTTTAATATATTGATCATTTTTATTTTCATGATTATGCATACTAACTAGCCATCATTATACTATGAACACAATCTTATACTCTTAACAATTAATTTTATTTTCACTTCAGGAATTTGGTAGCACCCTTAAAAACTGTAGTGCACTAGGTCAACTTTTTAACATGATCGGTGGCACCGACATAACACTCCCTTTAGTAGCACATGACTTATGGGGAGACTAGACCCTGTGACTTCATGTCTACCATCGGAAGCTCTTGCCAATCAAGCCAGGCCCCCAACCCCTTAATAATTTATTTTTAGTGTATGCTATTCTAAAAGAAAATAAACTTTCCTTAAGGGTTATCTATGCTAAACCAATAAATGCATACAAATAAGCATAGATTGACCTATATCTAAATAGCCATAGTTATGGGTTGATATATTTTGAAAGTAGAGCTAAGATACAAAATTAAAAACAAGAAGGATATGGTACTTAGCTTTATGATTGACAAATGATTGCCTTTGCTAAAGATCTTGGAATTTGCTTGATATTTGTTTTGTAATTTGTTTTTTGTCAAAATAGGGTTAATTCATAGACTAGGCTAATTAAAAAAACCATTCATCTATTCACACAACAACATTCAAATCTTATACATATCACATCATGTATTTTCTATGTATGTATATTGTAAGCATAGGTATGCACATCACATTTTCTTGTGTGTTACACAATTACATCTCCAATAAATATTCTCTATCTCCATTGTGTCTCTTATATCATTATCAATCTTTATTACAATATTGGCTAGTGTTGACAGTAAATATAAATTAAGGTTAGACTATTTATATTAAAAAGTTAATCCCATTGTTCAATACAATAAGAAAAAAAACTAGGATAAGTGCAGTGATTTATACAAATAAACAAAAGAAAACATTCATCCATTTATATAGCATCACTCATATCATATAGGTATCATATGATCTTTACATAAGTCATGATTTTTTATACTAAATATAGATATATGCATAGATATACACATCACATTTTCTTGGGCACTACACACTTACATAGCCAATAAATATTCTCTCTACATCTACTCTATTTATCTCTTCTCCTTATTTATCTCTTATATATTTATGATATAAAATATTGCTAATATAGGTTATCCATGTATAGGAACATATCCATAGGACCATCCATGTACATCTTTGACCATTAGAAGGTACCACAAAGCATCTATTATTGCCACAACCTATTTTTTAGTACTTTTGGTGACTCCTATCATGTCCAAGTTTCTGGAAGGGAAAACCTTTTAGATTAGCTTCTAGTGTCCTTACATATTTTTGTCATCAACCTCTTCGACTTAAACGATGTCATGATGGCATTTCAGTGATAATATGGTAAATAAATGACAAAAATAAGGTCTTCAACAATGTGAGTGCTCTTTAAAGAGCTAGTAGGTTGCATGTTTGTAGAGAAGAAACTTAGGAATGGAAGGTTTTGAAGATGTTTTTTTTTTTTCTTTTTATGATCAAAATTTACCACAACATGAGCATGTAATGGTATCTAGGGGAACAAAGTGGGGTGGCCACTTTTTGGCCCACAATCTTTGTGCGCACACCCTATCTTGAAAATCTCAAAGTATTTATTAAGGATAAAAATAACATCTATAGCTTAGAAATTGAGTTTTCTTGATTTAATTCTAAGAATCATAATTTTTATTTATAGTAATAACATTAGGAGAAAGGTTGAGAGACCTTACTTTTTTGGTTAGTATATGATGATGAAGGTATGTACATGTCAGATATTAGAAGTTAATTCATCAATGTTCTAGAATTTGAGGGTTGACTGAAACAAAGCTTTAATATATTACAAATTGACTCTTTTCTACTTCATATCACCTACATAAGTGTGGATTTGATCTACATGAATGCATACATCAACCAAGGCATAAACATAATTTGAAACTCACATTTTTGTTTTGGTAGAATGTAAATTATTGAGATTCACTCTCCTTAGTTTTTGTAATCTAATGTGTTGAAGGACAAGCAATATTTATGAAAAACTTTAAGATTTTTTGGGGGGTTCGTTTCCAAATTGAGAAAAAGGTTTGAAGACAACAAGAAAAAATGCAAAGGACCTATGGAGCAGACAAATTCATAATATATTATCGTTTAATCTCTTAGGTCTAAATGCTCTTCTCACGCGTCAATCTTCCTAGATAATTTCTAAATGAGTGAATGGGTATGTTTAAATACAAGCAACCCACAATATTAATAAAATGTTTGCTAGGAAAGCTCATAATGAGTAATAAATTGGTAAAAAAGGTGATAATATAAAATCTTAGGGTTAGATTTGTGGCAATACAAGTGACTGAAGTCACACCCACACTAGTAAATGATCCAATGTGATAAATAATGAGTAGAGGGATTAGGGATACAAATCTAGAGATGAATCATAGCAAGCATAAGGACACATGAGGTCAGCAGTCAAACTTATGTAAAAAAATGCCACTTGAAAGCTCAATATTATACTAAAGATTGCTAATAAAAATAGGCTCGAAATAAAATACATACATTTGTGTAATAGCCTTCTAATAAATCTAGAAAAAAAAAACAATACTTATTGTTGTAATTAAAATATTTGTATCATTGAATAGTAATAGTAGTTCCTAAATTTGAAGTGTGGTATTTGTCTAAAACAAAATTCAGCCAATAGGTGAAGAGCACCAACAGTTATTATAGCTAACTTCGCGCACCCTAAGCTCCTAAATGCTACATTTGATTTCAACAACTTTTTTTGTTATCTTCGTATGCAAGTTTATTGCTTATAGCTATTGTTCTAGCTTCTAGTTAGTAAAGACAAACATTGTGGGATTTATTATGCACGCAATGGTAAAAATTGTTCATTTAAAGTGTCGTCTAAAACATATTCCCTATTGCTCGAATATTTGTTTGCTTTGACAACCAAAAAATTTGCACAACCGATCCAATACTTGTGCACAAATGTCTCAACAATTGTGCATTATTGGTACTAATAAAGTTGCATGATATATCTAATTACTAAGTTTTTTGTTGTAGAAAATGGATCGCTATTGGCCCACTAAATGTCATTTTAGTGGGCTTTTAATTAACACACTAATCGAAACAAGGGAGGTAATTGGTGCTCTTCCCCTAGTATTATTTTTTATTGAGGTAAAGATAGGTTTTGAAGGGACCCCGAAACATGGGAGGTAATTGGTGTTCTTCCCCTAGTATTGTTGAAGATGTAGTATGGTGGTTGAAATATCGTGACATATAAGTAGTCAACCAAATTTAAATTCTAGCTAGGTTGGACTTTGTGTATTGAACTCATACACACATCAAAAGTTACCCTAAACTTTCCCTTACCTGAATTGCAATATCTAAAAATTTCCTAATTTTTTATAATTCAAAAAAAACCTAAATTGTTTGATCAAAATTCAAAGTAAGAACCAACATTTAAAAAAGGACTTCAAGTTTGAATGAACCCGTGAATCTTTGTCCCTTACATTCTTAAAAAAAATTAAAATGCCTTTATTTTTTTATTTATTCAAAAGCCTAAATCAAGTAGCACTAAAAAATCTTCAATTGGCTATCTTCTCCACTTATTTTCAAAAAAATGTTTGATTGAGGATTTTATACAAACCCATTGACGTGTAGCTACTCAATATGAGAGCCCAAATGCATGTTGATCCTCTTTAGTTAGGAACCAAGGACTAAGGGGTATGCATTCTCCGAAATTCACCTGGTGAGTATCTATGGAATCATCATAAACTTAACTTTTAATAAGGAGAGTTTTTAAAAAAAAAAAAAACAAGTCCCTTTTTGGTAACGTTAGACAATCTAATGACTACATAGACATCTCCTAAAATCCAGCCTCATCCCTTTTTCAATGTTAAAATTTTAGAGTCAACCAGACTTGATCCTTGATAAGCTCATTAAGAAACTTTCGAGTTTATAAGAAAAACAAAGACCAATGACCCATTCACAATTAAAAAGAAAAGTTTGAAAGGTGCGTGCAACTACCTAAGAATTCAATACATAGCACTATAAAATCAACTAATCCCAGATGTTTCTCACACCCACTCCCTACCCAGTGAAGCAAATTCCTACCATGGACGCCCCATCCGTAGTTGCAGAAGAGCTAGAAGTGACGGGCATCAAATTCTTCAGCGACGGATCCTTTTCCCGCTACGATCCCCCCGAAATCTCAGTCCCCCCATCTCCCGAATCCCAAGGAGTCGCCTCAAGAGACGTATCGTTAAACGACAATCTGGACCTGTGGCTGCGCATCTACCGTCCTCCAGACTCGCAACAAAGCCTGCCCATTTGCGTATATTTCCACGGCGGGGGGTTCTGCACAGGAAACCCCTCATGGAAACCATTTCACAACCTCTGTACACGCATTGCAACGGCTGCGGAAGCTATGGTGGTGTCGGTCAGTTACAGGCTCGCTCCGGAACACCGCCTCCCCGCCGCCTACGACGACTGCGCCGCCGCTCTTGCATGGCTGCGCTCCGACGCCGCCACCGGGAATCCGTGGCTGCGCCGCCATTCGGATCTGTCGAGGATTTTTCTGGTGGGCGACAGCGCGGGGGGCAACATTGTCCACCACGTGGCACTTCGGGAGACGTCGTTGCCCTGCCGTGGTCTTGTGATGGTGCAGCCCTCGTTTGCGGGAGAGGAGAGGACGGCTTCTGAGGCAGAGGCGCCGCTTGCTGTGAAGTATAGTGATAAGTTTCGGGAGATGTCGATGCCCGTGGGGGCCACCAGAGACCATGAGTATTGCAATCCCTTGGCTAGGGTTGAGGAGTTGGAGAGGGCAACGTTGCCTCCTATGTTGGTTGTGATTGGTGGGAGGGATATTAGGAGGGATAGAGAGAGGGAGTATTGCGAAGCTTTGAAGGCGCAGGGAAAGGATGTTCGGGTGGTCGTGTTTGAGGAAGAAGACCACGCTTTCTATGCGCTTAGGCAGGAGGTTGAGAGCACCGAGTTGCTCATTCAAGAGATTGCGTTGTTTGTTAAGGCTCATATTTAGGGTATGCGATGGACTTCAAGTTCCTTCGTTCCTTCTTTTTCTATATTTTTCTTCTAGAGGGCTAGGGTATGTACGCCTCGTTCGTAGCACAGTTAAGTGCCCCCCCTAAGGAGTATGGGATAGTTTCATATAACTATCACCATATGTAGACCCAAAAACAAATCGCTGATAAAGTGGACTATAAAATTTCCTCTTTTTTCTGACTCTTAAATATTACTTCCTTTCTTATCTTTTGTTTGTTTGGATTTCAAATTTGCACGTTATTTCTTCCTCTTTTTTTTTTTCTTTTTCTTTCTTTCTTATCTTTTGTTTGTGTGGTTTACATAATGAGTATGTTATTCAATGATAAGAGATTTCCACAATCCATAATATCAAGATAATAATTTTTTGATTAAATTGTGTGTAGCTTTTTTGTGTATGCTATTTTCTAATAGAATTATGGTTGTTTTTAAAAGTAAAAATTTAGGGTTAGCTTATTTGGTCTTAGTTGTTATTTTATGTAGTATAGGTTGCGGGTTGAATCCTTGATTTGCTTGCGGTGTGTGAACGAGGGTGTGTCACACATTGCTTGAGAAATAGGGGAGTTATCATAGTATTATGTTAGTGATGTGCAATTTCAACATAGCTATCGTTTTCTTTAAAAGTAACATGATGTGTCTGTAGCGTGTGGATGAGGATCCATTTACGTTGCTTGAGGTTATAGTGCGGTTATCATTGTATTCTGTTAGTATGTGCAATTTGATCAAAGTTATATACATTTCAAAATTATTTGTACCATAAAGGAGTGATTTTTTAATCAACACTTCTCTCTGAGATGGAACTTCCCTATTGATGTATTTTTAATTATCTCCCATAGCTTTGATAGATAGTCATGATCATCTTAAATGTAAGAGTGTTGGAACAATAGACTATTACACTCTTTAAAGGATCATTCTTGGTTGTGTTTATAACCTAACATTATTCAACATGGGATTAGCTCCCTACTCAATGATTATAGTGGTTGAATAGCTTGATAATATTAATACAATAATATTCTAAGAGGTCGTTCTCTTGTTAAAAATAAAATAAAAAATCAACAAGTATAACTCATACAAATCAATACAACTTCTTGCTAACATTTGTTAGGCTAGTTAGTTGAGGTCGCCAAATGTATACAAATGATTTGTCATGTCTTGAAATTAGTTAGGCTAATTAGTTGAAGTCATTTAATGCTCAATTTAAGCATAACTACACCTTTTTTAGAAAAATCTTGAAGGAGCAATTTTTTCCAAACAAATTTAAGATATGTTAAACTTTAGAATCAAATATAGAAGTGTAATTGATGATGTGCATAAATGACTTTTTGTGTCTAGAAATCAAATGCCTTCATAACATGTCCATTTTGTCTTAGAATTTGAAAAGGTTTAGAAAACCTCATAATTCAATCTCAAGCACAACATGAGTTCAATCTCCCCAGTCATAGTTTGAACTCTAATGTAAGGATTTGAATTGGAAAATACCAAGTATTAAATCTTCTTGCCTTGATCTTAGAAATTTGGCGTGCTTGTAATGACTATGTTTCTATGGACTCTTTTGGGAGATTAAATAGATTTTTATAGTCAAGTTCTCCTAGGTCAAACCCTTAGATAGGCTAGTTTTATGGCATGGAGCAAACATTCAAAGATATAACATTCACCTTTACATAGATTACCTATGTATAGATTAGATTTTTTGTCCCTTAGAAAATCATAGTGTGCTCTAATAATTCCACCTTATATTTCAAGCTTCCCTTGATGTCTAAAAACTTCTACTATATAAATTATTGAAACATTGAGTACCCTTAAATATCATGATATAATATGTTGCACAAGCACCTGTTAAATTGACTCATATAACTAGCTAGACAAGGTCAAAATATTGAGAATTAAATTTGAATGAGATAATGTTTCCATAATCATTGATTGTTTAAGATCACATCCCCTTCATTCATCATCAAAACAAAGAGAATGAGAGAATCTTTGATTTTTGGATTCATTACTATGCATTGTAGAATCAAATCCTAAGTGGCATGAAAGGGAACAAGAGAAAGGAAGTGATAAACTTGAGCTAGGGGACATTTGTAAATTGGAGTAATGGGAAGGAAATGATGAATTAATGAAAAAAAGAGTGAATGAAGTAAATTAAGATTGAGAGAATTTAGATCATAACCAAACCTAACCCAAATATATGTCATTTAATCAATATGTAATAACATTAAGATATTCACAATAAAAGTGGATAAAAAATTAAACAAAAATGACAGGAGTATGCTAATTTCATCATGACTAACATATAATTTGAAAATTTATCAAACATTTCCAAAACAATGAATTTAATTTTGAAGTCATTAAAACTAATTCACAATTGAAACTTTTCCACATGTATATTTCTATGTTTGAATTCTGAAACCAAATAATTGTTAGAGTAAAAAGGTATTTGTATTTTCACTTATTAATTAAATCATTATTGATTTAATTATTAAGTTACTTTTTATCTCTAGTTCACTTAAGCTAAACTTTAGGCATATAATAATGAATTATTTATTAATTATTATCATGCAACTTAGGTTTCTCCACCTTTTGGTTTCTTATCACCTTTATAAGGTTTTGATCTCATTGTAATTATTATTCCCTCAATTCTCTCTTTGAATGAATTTTTCATCTTTCAGATCATTATGAGTTGTGTCTCTATTCTTTGCTTTTGTAACAGGTTATTTTGCATATAGTGGATCCTGGTGGTAGAATTCTTTGAATTCTAACACGGTATCAGAGCCTTGCTATTGCAGCCTGTTCTTGAGTTTTATAAGATTTTTTGGAGCGCCGAGGGTTTCAAGTTTTCAGAATTTTTATATGGATCTGGGGGGAGCTATTTTTTTGGAGCACTTTGGGCACAAACCGATCTCACGGTTGCACTCAAAAGCCCAAAAACTTGTATTCTATATAAGGCACGTCCAATTTGGACATAGTTGCATTTTGAGACAAAAACAATTTGCTCGTATGACCCTATTCTGGGCACAATTTTTGAGGCTGGTGGAAAATTTTTTAAAAAACTGAATTTTCTTTTCTCAAATTTTTGAAAAAAAAATTTAAAAATCCCATTTTTTGGGTTTTGCATATATATATTTTTGCAAAAAAAAGATCAAAAAAGGGAAAAAAAATCAAATTACGGTGGGGATCGTACCCCACCACCTGTCACGGCAGGCGGTGGGGCCTCCCCTCGCATGGTGGCCGCGAGCCCCAAAGAGTTGCACAGGCCCCAAGGAGGCCGCGTTGGCCCCAAGGGACCGCGCTAGCCCCCTTTCTTTTTTAAAATATTTTTTTGTATAAAAAATATTGTTTTTTAATGTTTTTTTCTCACAAAAAAAATATTTTTTTCATCAAAAAAAAAATTCTTGGTAAATTCACCCAGTTAGCTGCATGGTCACTTTGTTAGCTCTGCAAAATTTGGTGAGTTTTTTAGCAGTTTTGCCAGATTTAGCAACATCGCCAAAATTTAGCGGGGCTCCGCCAAATTTAGCAGAGACTTTTTGGGGTTCTTATTGTTTTGGCGTAGTCATCGGTTTTTTGCTCATATCTTGAGCAAATGGGCGCATTTTTCACCAAACGAGATATCGTTAGAAAGTTGGTTCTGAGCTCGATCTGATTTTTCAGGTTTGGTTTTTTGATGTTTTCGTCTTATAGGGTTTTTTGTAAGTCAAAGTCAGAGTTCCTTTTTGTACTCTAGCGGCCATATCTTGCTCCTCCAGACTTTGTTTTTTGACTTCTGCATGTCGTTGAAAGCTAGTTCTATTTTCTTTCATACTTGAGCATTAAAGACATCTATTTATGTAGCTTTTCTTTTTTACAAATGTACTGATATAAAGTGTCATCATTGCATGCTTGGGATCTTGCACATTTTGTGCTTGTTTGTACTTGCACTACATAATAAAGTGTCTGGGGGTTTGATCTACCTTTGTAAGGTGAGTGTTTCTTCCACGACATTAGCCTCATTATGTTTGTCCAGAGATTGATCATCCTCAACACCATCATTTATTTGTGTTTTTACTTTCTTCGACATGCATTTATTCTTAGCAGCCTTTTTCAGTGTACCTGTCATAACTCTCTGTGCTCGGCATTATGGGGGTATTTCATGTTGGTTCTAATGCTTCCTTGGTTCGATGGAGTGAGCTATGTATTCATTATTTGTTCCTATGTACTAGGTGAATGCAGTGGCTGGGTACCTATGCATTTTGGTGAGATGGATCATTTACCATATAGACACTTCCTTCATTCCTATTTTAGTGGCATCCTTCCATCTTTTGATTAGCTCTTCAGACTTTGGTGTTTTTTTCCATCTGTATCTATGAGTTTTGATATTTGTATTTGTTTGTCATCCTGATTTGAGCAGTGTCATTTGAGGGTACTCATACAGATTAAAGTCTTCTTTGCCAAATCAGATTCTATTTTAGTAGAGGTTCCAACAATTATTCTTTGATAGTGTTTGCAGCTTCATGCTTCAGTGGTATTCTTCATGTTCTTCTTTTGATCAGCTCTTCAAACTTTTGTGTTTTTGCCATCTATATCTTCAAGTTCTGATGTTCGCCTTTGCTTTCCATCCTGATTTGAGTAGTGTCATTTGAGGGCACTTATGCATATTACAGTCTTCTCTACCTGATATTTGTTCCTATTTTCTGGGACATTCTCTAGTTTGGAGACTTCTTCAGTCCTTCACTAAGCTTCATCTCTTTTCGGGGAGGGGTCTTTCCCACTAGGTTTTCACCCTTTCTCCTCTTTACACAGATTTTTTGTACTTGGGTACCTGATTAGGCCATGTTGTTAGGACCTATTTTTTTCTTTCAGTAGTTGTGAAAGAAATACTAAGAGATTCTTAGCAATTCTATTAGACAAAGGATTAAAACTTTCGTTTGGGTTTGATGTATCCAAAATATGGTCGAAAAATCCCTTAGCAGGTCATAATACAACTGGGAATTCTCAATTTAATCCTGTCATATCCCAGATAATGTTTATTACATTATCAACACAAACGGTGACACAAATGGGCTCTTCAACTCAAGCTAGTTTGTCTTCTACCCAAAACACGACAAGTGCTCAAACAAGTTCATTAATGATCTCTAGTTTATCTCGAGAAATAACATCATTCCCTTTTACATCAAGTGCTCAAGTTGCAACATCGACTACTCAAACAAGTTACAACCCATTTACATCACAATCTATCCCTACTGGGCTTGGGTTTAACTTATCACAGCAAACATGATCAATCTTTGCCAGTCCTACTTTTAGTCAATGTCCTCCAAGAGTTAAATCTTTGTTTCAACATCAACATCAACATCAACATCAACATCAACATCAACATCAACATCAACATCAACAAAAACAAAAATAACAACAACAACCCAGGACTCAATATGTACCTCAGTCCGTACGTCTGGAAATCAATACCAGATTCCTGGAAGGTCATATATTCCAACACAACCATTTCAAAGATAAATTCTCATACTAGGTACCAGATCACAGTCAAATGTTGGAAATGTTTCTCAATCCCAAATTGACATTCTAATACAACAAATGCAAACGTTGCAAAGTCAATTCTTGGACATTCAAAATCAAGGGCAGACTAAGTCCTATACTGTAGAGGACCTCTAACCTTATCCTTTTGATCACTTGCTAAAAATTCCTATATTTCCTGCACACTTTGTAGTACCCAAATTTGATAAGTATAGGGGAAACACCAATCTTGTGGAACACATTAGAGAGTTACTTTCTAGTTGCATCGAGGTAGCACATGATGAAACATATCTTATGCGATTATTTCCCCAAAGTCCAATCGGACCAGCAATAGAATGATTTTCTCATTTGCCTCATGGTATCCAATCTTGGGGGGAACTAGCTGAAAGGTTCATTTCTCACTTCCATCATAACATAGAACACAAGATTAGCATTAAAGACCTTTGTGATATCAAACAAAAGGAAGGTGATTCCTTCTCTAAATTCCTACAAAGATGGAGAAGTACAACTAACATAATCCCATATGATATTCCTGAACAAGACCTCATAGTCATGTGTGTTGATATTCTTGTCCCAAATATGGCATTCACTACAGAACTGCAACTTGCTCCAAATTTCAAACAGTTAATTGAATAAGGAGTTCGATGTGAAAAAAACTTAATCAAGAGAGGGATCTTTGTTGATCCACATCAGTCAAAAACCACCAACAATTCTAATGATAAACCTAAGTGGTGGAATAAAAATAAGAATGTTACCAATGACAACCTTACTAATATTAAGAACGTCAAATATGTGCAACCTAAGATCTCATTGCAGGGGGCATAAACACTAAATCAAATCCCTATAACACATACAATTTTGGAAAATTATCAAGTACAAATGAAAGGGTCAAATATCCAAATGACTAATCTCATGCAATCCCAACCTAATGTTCAATAGAAACAAAGGACTACTTTTCCAAAGCATGAATATACACCCTTAGGGGAACCACTTGAAGAAGAACTCAATAATTTAATCCAAAGTAATCTTATCACCTTACCTGAGATAAGAGAATTTGATCATGGTGCTATTAAACTGAAGTGGTTGAATGGAAATGATTTCTATGAATATCACTGTATTAAGGGTCATAAAACATCACATTTTTATCATGTGAAGAACACTAATCAAGACTTAATTGAAAAATGCATAATTTATGTCACTAATGTTCAACCCAAAGGATACACAGATTGCAAAATTTTCAAGGATCCTGTGAAGAATCATAGTAAAGGCAAGACCCCTGCATCTAGTGGACACTCAAAACAAGTCAATTATACCTACACTACTATTGATAACATGATAAATTGTCTTAACCCTGCAGAATGCCATATTGCAACCATCAATATCAGAGACAATAACTCTAAATGTGTAGTCACTACCCACAAGGGGCACCTTCTACTTATTTTACACTTGCAACTGCTGCACAACTATCCAATCCACACCATAGTTTGGTGGATTAGCTCAAGCGTACTCCCGCTCAGATTTCTATATTCGAGTTATTGTAAATATCCCCTGAACATAAGAAAGCATTAGACTTAGCCCTTCAAAATGCAGTTGTCCCTAGGGACATATATCTTGAGAACCTCCTAACCATGGTCAACTACATTATTGCAAATAAATATGCCACATTTATTGACCATGATATTCCTTCGCATAAACCTCTGCACGATGATCCCTTACATTTTCTTTTCCAAGTGCATAAACACACAATCAAACGAGTCCTCATTGATGGTGGTGCTGGATCAAACATTTATACTCTAAAAGTAATAAAGACCTTGGGATATTTAGATTCAAGCATTGATATCACTAGACACATCAAAATTTGAGCTTATGATGAAGAGGAAAGATCATCCAAAGGTGTCCTTATTTTACCTATCAAAATAGGACTAGTAATAAAGAGCACTCCATTTCAGATCCTAGACCTTGAGCTAGGATATAAGGGTAGACCATGGATCCATGAAATGCAAGTTGTGCCATCTACCTATCATTAATGTATCAAGTTTTCATATCAAGGTATTGAGATCATTATAGAAGGATATTCAAATCCCTTTCAATATTGAAATAATCTAAGGGGTAGTACAGAGAACCAAGTACCATGAAATCAAGAAGCAAGTGTGCCTTCTAATTTTGGTTTGATTCCCAAAGACATACCAAGGATGATAATTAAAATATCAATCCAAGACAAAGGATGCGGTGAATATCTCTATGAGGAAGCCTTTACTATTACTAAAATTCCTTTGTCACCAATATCCTATGGTCGTCCAAAGATAGTAGAAAAACCAGAGCCAGTTGTTTTAAAATGCCCACCTACCACATTTGTTAAATAGGATGATTTGGGTGAGGAAGATCCATTTGATTTTGATACTAACACGTGGTTATACCAAGATCCTCAAGAAATACCATCAGTACAGTTACCTTTGAATCAATATGGACCTAGATACACTATGTTACAACAGTTTGGATATAATAGAACCACAGTTCTAGGGGTGACACAACAAGGAATACTAGAACTATCATTACCACCTACTCAAAGGAACAAGAGAGGACTTGGTTACGACCAGTCTAGAACAAGGGTATTTCTTCAAGGTGTTCAAGAAGCCATCAATCCAAACCAGGGGCAAGATCATGAATGTGCCCATATTAATAACATACTTCCACAAATGCTTCCACAAGAATTGGAAACCACAATCTCTGAAATGTCCCTTGAGTGATAAATCCCAAATTCTATGGAAAATGAGATACCTGATGAGTGTTCTTGTGTGACCAATTATAAAGAGTGTGACTGGGAATCCTTTCATAACCTTGAGTCTGACACCCTTGTGTATTCCCCTAGATCTACTAGTACCATGAACCTAAATGACATGTTTGACCACATGAACCTAGAAGACCAACCCTGTATTGATAAACATGTCGATGTCCACTCCTTAGATAACACATCTACTTCCCATTCTAGATTTTTCAAAACTATCATTGCAGTTCCATTTGCCCAAACTGAGTCATCTCCCTACACTAACCTTTGTTTAGTCAACCCTGATTTAGTCGACTGGGATCAACAAGGAAATCCAAACATAGATATTTTTGAAAATGATGAAGTAATTGCATAATTTGTAGGCCTTCAGAAAGGAATACCATTAGGAGATCACAAGGATAGGTTGTCTTTTGATTTGGACATATCTGCATACTTTGGGGAGACAAATCCTCTTTCTAGGTAGAAAAGGTAAAAATGAAAAGAAAAAAGGAATCTCACTAAGTGAACATCGAAAGGTGCTTCTTGATCATTGAAAAAGTCAAAATAAAGACATATCTTCTGGTGAAAACCTTTATGAGGCAACAAAAGATGGAAAGTTGGAACCCCTCCCCTTAGAAGATGAGAAATCAACATTGTTAGTAAAAGACACTATTAAAGTTAACTTAGGGGATGAACTCTATCCTAAGAATATCTATCTCGCAAAATCTCTCTCACCTGAGGATAGAGAAAAATTTATTGACTTCTTCAAAGATAGGCAAGTGAATTTTGCATGGTCATATGCTAACATGTCAAGTCTTGATTCAGAGCTAGTACTACATCCTTACTAGTGCTACCAAATGCAAAACTGGTAAAACAAAATTTTTGAAAGATTGGATCCACATGTCACCTTATTGGTAAAGGTTGAGCTGAAGAAACTTCTAAATGTTGGTTTCATAAGACCCATTCCTTATGCAGATTGGATATCTAATCTCGTGTCAGTTACAAAACATTATGGTCAGATCTGTATATACATAGATTTTAGGGACTTGAACAAGGCTTGTCCCAAAGGTGATTTTCCTTTGCCAAATATTGATATGATAGTTGATTTGACAACAATACATAAAATGTTATCTCTAATGGATGGTTTATTAGGATATAATCAAATCAAGATAGCTCTTGAAGATCAACATAAAAATTCATTCACTTGTGCCTGGGGAACATATTGTTGGAACATAATGCCATTTGGTCTAAAAGATGCAGGCATGGCCTATCAAAGAGAAATGAAAAAGATATTTCATGACATGATGCATAAGACCATGGAAGATTATGTAGATGACATATTGGAAAAATAAAAACTCAGAGAGACACATATACAAGTATTGGGACCAATTTTTTGACAGGCTAGAAGAATACAAGGTTTGGTTAAACCCAAAGAAGTGTGCTTTTAGGGTCACATCTGGAAAACTCCTTGGATTTATAGTTTCATACAGAGGCATTGAAGTAGATCCTCAGAAAGTAAAAGCAATATTAGACATGCCTTCTCCCATGAATCTAAAGTATTTCAGAGGACTTCAAGGAAGGTTGCAATCTATCAGAAGATTTATAGTACATTTGGCAGATAAGTGTCATTCATTTCAACATTTGTTGAATAAAGGAGTGACTTTTGTATGGATAAAGCAATGTGAACAAGCTTTCCAAATTTTTAAAAAACTATATTTTGAGTTCTCCAGTGTTAGTTCCACCGACTCCTGGTAGACCACTTCTGCTATACATTTCAACAACATATTTAGTACTAGGCACTCTTCTAGCACAACATGATGATAAAGAAAAGGAAAGAGAAATTTACTACATCAGTCAAACTTTGGTCGGGTATGAACTTAACTATTCTTCAATTGAGAAAGTATGTCCTGCATTTGTCTTCTCCTCTTAAAATATGAGACACTATATGCTCAGTCATCAAACTAAGCTCATAGTGCGCATTGATCCTTTGAAGTATCTATTGAATAAAGAAGCATTAACATGAAGACTCACCAAATGGGTGATAATTTTAAGCAATTTTTATATTGAGTATGTGGATCAAAAGTATATAAAAGGACAATTTATTGATGACCAATTAGTAGAAGGACCCTTTCTAGATCATCAACCTATTGTCTCTGAGTTCTAGGATGAAGTGGTTTTTACCATGGAAGAATCAACAATAGAAGTCTGGTAGTTATTCTTTGATGGATTGTATACAAACCATGGTGTAGGAGCAAGAATAATACTCATCACTCTATAGAAGGATGTGATTCCTAAATCTTTCCAACTTAATTTTCCATGTACCAATAATATAGCTGAGTATGAAGCTCTCATCATTAGATTAAAAACAACTATATAGTGGAGGATAAAGAATATGAGAGTTTATGGTGATTCCCAGTTGGTTATCAGTCAAGTCAACAAGGATTATATGACTAAAGATGAAAAACTTGTCCCATATAGACAATTGTTGGACAAACTGAGTGCTTCTTTTCACTATATCATATTTGAACAAGTTCCAAGGATTCAAAATAAAGTTGCAGATGCAATGACTACTATCGCATCTCTAATTGATATGCCACACAATGAAACCAAATTCTACTTTCTGGTAGAACAATTGATGGTCCCATTCTATGAGGCTTCAATAACAGGATCAGTCTATGTCCTTGTTTGTCCTTAGTCTCCCTAGTACAATGATGTGTATACTTACCTTCAAGAAAATACCCTCCCACTTGACCTGTCTAGAAACCAAAGGAAATATCTTATTTGACAATCCTCTAGGTACACCCTTCTCACTAATACTTTGTATAGGAAAAGTCTAGATGGAACACTTTTAAGATGTCTTACTTTCAGTAATCACCTAAAAATGGTCTGATGAACTCAGTAGCCCTAATCTGAAATCAAGTTCCCTAAGTCCTAACCAAGACATAAAATTCAAAGCTAATCACAATTATGTAATTGAACTAGATCAGTTTAATTATATAATTCATCAAAAATCAAGAATCCAAGATCACTCACCAAGAGGCATTAATTCATCAATTAATCTTGGTCATTTAAATCAAATAAAAACCAAAAAGCACATGGCTAAGGAAATTAATTAATAAAAGCATTTATACTCCTTCAACTTGCCTCAAAAGTCAAACCTCCAACCAATAAGGAGAAATCACATGGATCAATTGGGATTCAATCTTGACCATCCCTCATGGATGTATCTCAACTGTCAAATTCAAATTTTGAATTTGAACCTTTTCCCTCCAAGGAAAACCTATATAATGAAGTCATTCTTCATTTATAGATGAATAGTGATTTTATAGCTAACTAATGTCAATTTCAATTTATAGCTAATCTAGTTCATTTTTTCTTCATTTGAATTGTCAATTTCATGCATTTGTGCAATAATGGAGCATAATTGAACAATATTCTATGCATTTTAGGCATTTTCTCATAAATATTACATCCTAGATTGTCTATTTGCTATGAATTCATGCTTAATCTAAGAGCATTCAATGAAATTCATGTAAATCTTCTATCTAGGAAGCAATAGGATGTTTTTGACATGTTAATTGTTTCAATTTAGTGCAACTCAATTGTATTTTGTACTAACATGTCAAGCTAAAGTTGTATTGAGTGATTGTGTGTAAGATTATTGTAGGTACAACATTTACACATCACATTTTTGGCACCCAACGTGGGGCTAGAAGCTTCATTTTCATGAATTTTTCTCTCTATTATACAGATTCAGTAAATTGCCCTGCAAAATGGCAATTTTGCAAGTTCTTCCGTCATCTCTAATAGTCTTTTGTCATCTTTGGGAGTTCTTTCATCATTTTTGCGGATACTTTCATCGTCTGTTGCAGTCCTTTCATCATCTCTAGGAGGTATATTTTCTACATTTAAATTGATTTCGGTAATCCTTTAGTTGTCTATGGAGCCTTTAGTCATTTTTGGTTAGTGTTTAGTTATTTTTAGGGTGCTTAGTCGTTTGTGGTAATTCTTTAGTCATTTTCGGGAAAAGTCATCTGGAGTTTTTGTTTCATCATCTGAAAACCCGAGAGCAAAAATTATAGTCTATTTTCATAGAAAATTTGGTTACTAATCAGCTGACTTGTTATGTTTTGTGACTTTTTGTCATTTAAAACATCTTAACAAGTTTACAGAGGTCATTGCCAAAGAATCCTTTGTGAAATAATTGGAGGAAAGCAAACAAAAACTACTAAAGAGTGATTGTAGGTTGCCATTTGCGAAAATCAACCAAAATACTATGCTTAATTGATGATTTTGTTAGGAATTTAATTCTAATTTCTCTCCAATTCTTAAATTGATTAGAGAAGTGTGCTCTTTCCCTTCATGGAAAATCAGAACCTCAAATATCAAATTAAGTCTTGAATAGGAATTTGTGGATAATAAATATATCAAGTTCATGTTTGGTTAAATTCTTTTTTGGGCACATAAAAATCAAATTCAAATTTAATTCTTTATCCAACTAGAGGATTATGTTGTTTTCCCAAGTGGAAAATTAGAAACTCAATATTGAGGATTAAGCATCGAGTTTAATAATTCATGGGAAAGACCTTTGTTTTGGGTGCTTGATAGGAGAGTATGCTTTTCTTCCTCATGAAGAATCAGAAATCTAGACTCCTAAGTCACCAATCCTCTTTACTTCTTTTAACTTTAAAGAGTCTTCCGGTTGAGAAAAAAATCTCCCAGGAATGACCCAAGCGAGGACAGGTGAACACCAGCTCTTCCATCTCACTATAATCAAAATTCTTTCTTTAGATTAAAATCTTGAAATATTTAGTGAGTTTTGTCCTTGGAACAATGATGATCATTCCTTGGACATGCTTGGATTTTGTGTAGAGTGGAGTCGCTTCAATCTTTCTTGCAAGACTAAACTCATATAGGTACTCATAGGGCTATACACATCAATTTTTCCTTGTGCAATTCTATGGGAGATGATTATGAACAGATGCCCGAAATAGATACTTTATGGTAGTGACTACCCGGTTCACCTCTGAAAGGTGATAATCTTTGTGCAAGGAAAATAGTAATTGCCCCAAGATTCTTGTCATTTCGTGCCCTCACTAGTGTTTGAAGTCAGATAATATGGCATCATGACTGGAGCAATCATGTGCTTGGTGATGGTTGTATTCTGATTAGCTTATGAGTGTGTACCTGAGTCTACGAACAAAGATTTTCATGCTATGCCAATTTTATGTGGAAAGGTGTGTTTGTTATAAACTTAATCATGAAAATTCTAAAAACAAACAAGTCCTATCAACACAAGACAAAATCATTTTTCTTTGCATGTGTGTGTCACAAATTGAACACTTAAAAACACCTATAAACACACCAAAAACATTGGAAACTTTGCAAATTGTTGGTTATTACCTAGACACAAATTCTCACAAAGTTTTCATTTGCACAAGAACATAGATTATAATACATTTGGTCATTGTCTTATTGCTGGTAAAAAAAAAGGTTATTTCTATACTATTTTTTTATATCAAAATCAGCTAAATTTTTGAGAAAAATTGGGGAAATTCTATTTTCTAGTCCAAACATCACAACTGCATAACATTAAAACCTTGATTTTAGAAGATCAATCCAATTTCTCTTTGTTTCAAAAACCTAACACTAGTTTCAATTGGTCATATCAACCTTTTCTGTTTTAGAGATCACTATCAAGGTCATTCTAACCTTCATCAAGATCTAAAACATCATTTACTTTACATCAACACTTTTTCATCAAACTTTGACCAATTGCTAGGCTAGTTTATCAAGCATTGAAACTCTAGGTGATAGATTGATCATCTTTTTAAATTAAGCATCTTCCAATCTTACATTGTGTGGAAATGAAGTGGTCACTAAAAACAAATTGATATTGGACATATACCTTGGACAAGAATCATACTAGAAGCACAATTAGATCAGGATTAAAATCCATTCACAGTTCAACATATTATTGACCCCGAATCTCAAACTAATAACAACATGGATGGAATTGAGAATGAGTGGGATAATCATACTAATACTGATAATTAAGAAGAGATAACCAAATAATACATCCAAAAGGTCCAACAAGACACAAGGTTTCAAAATTCCATGGACAAGGTCTTAATGGTTGTCAAGGAAAAGTATTCTTTACATCTAGCCTCTATTCGAATAAAATTACCTCAAGATTTCGATATCAAACAACTTAAAACACATGAAGAGGAAAATTCCATGGCTACTCTTATCAAATAGGTTGAGGCTTTGCAAACTAAAATCATGGACATGAAGAAAGAAAAGGAAATTATTCCAAAGAAGTATTCAATCAACGCACTTTTTCATATGCCTTTTGATCAAAATCTACACATGCCTCCATTTCAACAAAATATGGATATACCAAAGTACAAAAATTATATAGGAGTTACAGACCCTAAAGATCATATACGAGATTTTTATACTCTTAGTATGGAGTTCATTCAAAAATAGACCTACTTGATGAGACTGTTTCCTTGTGTAACACCCCAAAATTGGCATCTTGCAACCCTAACCAATTTTGTTGCATTTGTCATTCTTCTGAATCATCAAAGTCCTATTGTACTAGGAAATTCTGAGTTTTGACTGACTCTACTCGACCTAAGTGTCAAATGAAAAAAATCCTAAATCAGTATTAATCATACATTATATTTAATTTCTAAATATCAATCAATTAGCTAAACAAACCCTATGATTGAATTAATTTAATTATAAAGTCCTCGCACTTTAATTAAATTAAATTCACCCCTTTTAGCTAAAACACATAAAAAGGAATTAGATAATATTTAATTATTAAATAAATATCCTCATTTCAAAAATTGAATTTAATTATTCAAATAATTGAGAAAATATATTTATGAGGTCATATTCTATTTATTTAATAAAATATTCTCTCAAAAATCTTCTCTCCAGTTCAGAAATAGAAACTTTGAATTGATTGTGCTTTAAAGAGAAAGAAAATAGTTAAAATAAAAAATAAAACAGCTAAAATCAAGAAAGAAAATAGTTAAAATAAAAAAGGAAAACAATTAAAAACAAAGAGAAAATAGTTCATTGTTTTCTTTTAAAGAAAACTTGCTAATCTATTCTAATCTGTTTTAATTCAAACGGAAACTTTCTATTCTGAGCAGACTCTTAGTCTATAAAAGAACTCTCATTTCTCATTCAAAGGATGCATTTTTAGAATAACGAATTGATGCTGCATTTTACAATTCATCATCTCATTTCAATTAAGCTCATTTGCAATAGAATAGCTTCATTTTCTTAGATTAATCTCATATTTCCAATCATGTCTTAGTTTAAATTTCATTTAGATTAATCTTGCATCTTTCATTCGTAGATTAATCTTGCATTGCATTGCAATCATGGAGAAAAATCCTTCGTTCTTGGCTTGGTCTAGGTTGTGAGACTCTCATTCTGAGAGCCATTCAAAACCCCATCTGGATAGGAGGCAACAGGTCAAATCATACAGGCATGTAGGAGGAATAAATCATATTCACTTCTGTATGTGGCTGATGAATAAGGACTATGTTGAAGTGTATGGTCAAATAAGAAGGCCACATATAGCATATACATTTCTAGCACCCATCGTGGGGCCAGAATAATCAGTTTTGGCCTCATTTTCTTGCACTTCTTTTCAATTTTGCGCTCTGTCCGTACATCTCTGTCAGGAATATCGCGCGAAATTTCACAGCGTCTCACGCGAGCTTTCTAGTTCTTTGCGGGACTCTCTCTGTTTGTTCGTGTGGACTGTTGCATTTTATCATGCAAAATTTGACACCAGAGGCCTTTATTTGCTATTTATTATCTCAATTTTCTAACCATTTGTGTTTCTTTGATCTTATTTTTGGAATAGCTTAATGGTGGTTTGCAGGACACTGAAATGAAGAAGGCAATTACAAAATACTAACATATTTACTGTAGGACGCTTGTCAAAGACCTACATGTTTTCACAAAACTCTCATGTTTGTTTTTAGTAGTTAGAAAATGCTTCAATTTAGTGCTTAAAATGATTCATTGTCTTACATGATTGAAATGTCTTCTAGTTTTTAATTCATAAGAACTATATGAACGTATCCTCTCCCCTCGCCTTTATGGATCTTGGGTGTAAGATAAATTCATATGATTCTTCTAGTGTGGCTACCTCCCAAGAGCTTTAGCAGAGACGGTGAGAGTGGATTGCCCAACCGGTAATAGGATAAAGCCATGCCCTTCTAAACCGGTATATAAAAAATGTCATTGTGATTAATCTCATAATGGACAGGTGTGAATTTGTTGTGGCAACCAAAATCTCCTCCAGTACCCTAGTGGTGTGTTAAAGTCCCTACATTGTTAAGGTGAAAACCTTTCTTTGAAAGGATTGGGAGAGCCCCCTTTATTGGGATAATGACTTGATCACAACAACCTGAATGGATGTCCTTATGAAAAACCTTTGTTATAGTATCCAAAATCCCTCTATTTGTTGGTGTGGAAGGTCAGAGACTGACTAAGATGTCCCACACTTTCATGATTCCTAGTAGAGACAACAGTCCTTTGGGAAGCAATTCTCTTGGGATTCGAATCTTGGTGTGCCTAAGAAGTGAGTGCACATGTAAGGAGGAGCCCGTGCCTCCAAGATTCTAAGTTTTCCTCTATGAGTAGGTGTGGTTGAAATTTAGTTCAAGTGGAAATTCAACAGATACTGCCCTGGCTCACCTAGGATTGTGATGTGTCTGTTCTGGTACTACAAAAATTCTGCTTACTGTGTTTTGCGTGGGTGAATCATTTAAACAATCGAAACAAACATCAAATCACACAACTTGCCAGACCCAAATATGTCCAAAACAATCTACAATTTGAACTTTCTGTCAGTTGATGGTATAATCTGTCTCAAAAAATGTAATCTAGTCTTGACTGCCAGATTCTCTAGAAATTTTGCCTGTTTTACTGCACAATCTCGCGCGATATTATGCCATCTTCATGTCATCATTTGAGAAAATTTGTGCAACACATTGTCAATTGTTGCGTGGAATTTTACAAATATGTTGCTATTTATTTCACCAATCTATCACCTTTTCTGTGATTTTTTGCGTCGGGCTGCAAAGTCTCGCGCGAGCCTGTGAGAATCTTCACACAGGAAAGTACTTCATGCGAGTCTATATCATTTTGCCAAAAGAATGAGCTGTTTCCCATTTGTCTAGCATACCTCTGCTAAATCTATTTCTTGTTATGGGTCTCTTTATCTACCTTCTATCTACACACAGTTTGCAACTGGATTTCTTGGGTTGAGAATTATGTGATTCTCACTTAAACTTTTCTCGTCTCATATCATTTGTTCTCTTTCTATTGTGTTGCCATATCTTGCATCACAATAGTCACCTCTCAGTTGTTCTAGCCTTACTTTTGAAAATTCACACTGGATATACTTCACCTTTTGGAACTTTTGTGCATTTACCTTGAGACAGTTTCAAGTGTGGTCCTAGTTCACATTCCTTGTATCATCTTTGTCTATGACTGTTACAACTCGAAGTGGAAAAACAATCCCTTCACGTGTCCCTAAACAAGGTCAAGGTAGACCCATTCACCAAGAAGAAAGTCATTCTAAAATTTTCACATAGTTTGAGTGTAGTGGGGAATCCTCGCATGCCCCTTAAGTCAAATGATCATTTCCAGTGGATTTTAGTCAGGTTCGAAACCCTTTGTTTGAAGAATATACAAATTCTGAAGAATTGTTTCCTGAACTTGACACTAGTAACACAACAAGAGTTCCTATAGGTACAACGCCTCTGGACACTCAACCTCCTCATATAGAGTCTTTGCACACTAAACACTTGCATTATAGCAAGATGGCAGACCATAATCTATCAGGTGAACAAAGCAGAGATGATGATCACTCTAAAACTAGGGGTAAATTCCATTATCAAGACCCCACTAATGATGAGGAGATGGAAATAACCCAAGTAGATATTGTAAATTCTTGTGCCAATAAAGATTTCTGCAGGATGATGAAAATTCTCCTAGCTAAGGAAAAAGAGAAATACCTTCTCAAACTAGCCAATCAAGGGGCTAAGTTACCCTCCAACTATAATGTAGAGACGCTTGTCACTAAAGAGGAAGAAACTAAAAACTCCAAGTTACAAAAACAAGTTCAAAGTATGAAAGAACAAATTCTTCAACTCATGAAGGATAAAGAAAAACCCGCTACACAATTCACACTGGAAAGCATATGTCCATTCCTGTTTGATAAGAGTCTATGCATGCCTCCTTTTCCTAAAGGAGATGAACTTCCCAAGTACGATAAATACTTGGGTACCTCTGATCCCTAGGATCATCTGAGAGATTTTGGTGCTCTCTCTGTGGAATTCATACATGATCAAACCTACCTCATGCATCTCTTCCCACGTATTTTGGGAGGGTCAGCTATGGAGTGGTTCTCTAGGCTACCAACTGGCATCAAGACTTTTGATGAAATTGCCAACTTGTTTCTGCAACACTATTCCCACAACATCCAACATCTGGTTCACATCCAAGATCTTTGCAACTTGAAACAAAATCATGGAGAACCTTTCTTGACATTTCTCCAGAGATGGTGACAACTTTATACAAGATATTCTCGCAAAGTACCTAAATCTGAAAAGTTGGACATCTTTCTAGACAATCTTCTTCCCAACTTTGGATATCAAGTACAGCTGCAAGGTCATTTAACCTTCGATGACACGATTAAGAAGGTTGTGAGAATTGAGACATTTATGGTCAAGAAAGGAGAACTACCCTTACACAAGGGAAATAAACAAGGGTCTTCCTCCTCAAGCAAAGATAAATCCAAATTTCCCAACAAGAACCAGAATGTTGTGAATGATGGAGTTGTAGACAATGTGACTCCCAAGCCTTCAAAGGCTGCTTTTAATCTCACTACAACAATGCAGGAAGTCAAAGCCACTTAACAGGCTACGACAGAATCCAAACCAAGTACTTCACATTTTTCTAGATCTAAACCTTGGGCTCCTCATCCCAAATGTGAGTTCACTCCTTTAGGAGAACCTCTTGATGCGGTTTACAAGACTCTCTTGGACAACCATTTACTCAATCCTCTAGATAACTCATGTCCTTTTGATCTGCAACCTCAACCATCTTGGTGGACTGAATCTGCATTTTGCAATTACCATCAGAATAAAGGTCACAAGACGGCTACCTGCATTCAATTATGACACAAGATCCAAGACCTTATTGATAGTGAGGTTATTGCTATGGGAGGTCACAACAAAAAATCAGATCACCAAGCTTTCAAAGACCCATTTCCTCCTCAAGGGAAAGTTGAATCATCTAAAGGAAAGAACATTGATGCCAAGGTCAACTATACATACACCAATAATGACAATGCAATTAATATGGTTTAGCATGTTGATGCTGAATACTGTAAAATTGTCATTCTCAAGGGAATGGAAGATGCTCCCAAGCCAAAAACTCCTTTCATCTTGCAAGGGTCTGCACCTCAGCCCTCTGAACAAGAACAGTCCCAAGTTAGTGCAAATGTTGTTACTCGATCTCGTGCTAAGATCATTTTCAAAGGCCCTGACCCTTCTACATCTGCACCAACACAACCTGTAGACAAAGCTACTATTGGCCCTGCCAATAAGAATCTGAAATTGAGTTCCTTGTCTAATGCTGCCAATTATAGCATACTAGATCAATTACAACGTACTAACACTCAAATCACCATCTTTGAGCTATTAAAAATCTCCCCTGCTCATAGGGAGATCCTTGACAAATCCCTCACTGAGGCAAATGTCCCATTGAGTCCGTCATGTCCTCATAGATAACAACGCTGGCGTTAACATTTTCTCTGCTAGCTTCCTTACTGAGTTAGGCTACCATGAAGACTGCATAGATGCCTGCAAAAATATTACTATTAAGGCCTATGATGAAGAAGAACAAAAATCTAAGGGGCTAGTTGTGTTACCGATCAAAGTTGGCCCTGTTGAAAGGGATGTTATCTGTCAAGTACTTGATATTCCTTTGGCATACATTATTCTGTTGGGAAGGACATGGATCCATGAAATGCAGGCTATCCCTTCAACATACCATCAGTGCATTAAGTTCCCATTCCAAGGATCTGAAGTGACTGTACCTGCTAATAGACACTATGATTGCAACACCCTCACAAAATCTGTTGACATCTTTGTGCCCACCAACAGAGATTCTACTGAGTTCTTCAAGACTAAACTACAAGAAATGGAAAAGGCTCTGACACTCAAGGAAACTGACATGGGAGGGTATAAAATTGAACTTGTACTATCTATTACATAATCTCGATCTTGACCGGTTTCAATCCATGGTAGGTCTCTTGACCTCCTTCCATTACCTATCTTTCTTTGAAGAAGATGACCATTCTTTGAATCACCCACACAACAACCCCTTGCACATTGAAGTCATGATTGGCCCAAAGCGCGTCCGTCATGTCCTCATAGATAACAACGCTGGCCTTAACATTTGCTTTGCTAGCTTCCTTACTGAGTTAGGCTACCATGAAGAATGCATAGATGCCTACAAAAATATTACTATTAAAGCCTATGATGAAGAAGAACGAAAATCTAAGGGGCTAGTTGTGTTACTGATCAAAGTTGGCCCTGTTGAAAGGGATGTTATCTGTCAAGTACTTGATATTCCTTTGGCATACAATATTCTGTTGGGAAGGACATGGATCCATGAAATGCAGGCTATCCCTTCAACATACCATCAGTGCATTAAGCTCCCATTCCAAGGATCTGAAGTGACTGTTCCTACTAATAGACACTATGATTGCAACACCCTCACAAAATCTGTTGACATCTTTGTGCCCACCAACAGAGATTCTACTGAGTTCTTCAAGACTAAACTACAAGAAATGGAAAAGGCTCTGACACTCAAGGAAACTGACATGGGAGGGTATAAAATTGAACTTGTACTATCTATTACATCTCTTTCATTTTCTCCACGTTCTTGTGGGAGAACTTCTGAGAACACTACACCTTCTACAGCTCCTCCTCAAACAAAATATGGTGGTACCTTTGTACAGGCCATGATACCATTAGAAGAGGAAGCTGAAAAAAGGGCTATCAAAGCTTGGATCTATAAAGGGTAGGAAACATCTGAACAAACCACTACACCTTGTGACATAAAACCTAAAAAGTATGGCAAGGGTATGACTATTGTGCAATGCTTTGGCTACAAAGGGAATGGTCCCATAGGTGTGAATCATAAAGGATTGCTCACACCACTTGAAGCTATTGGTCAAGGAACACATGACTCTACAGGTATAGGCTTCAAGAAGCTCACATTTCAACTGGGGATAAACAAATTTGTACCTCACACAGATCACCAACCAACACCTGAAGGTACATCAAAAATTGAAGAGTCAGAAGATAGCTCTAAGGAAGATTGCTTCCCTTGTCCCATTCCTCTAGATCTGGCAGCATTCTTTGCTGAGCCAGATGATTTCATACCGTGTGTCATTATATTTGAGACTGATAGTGATTTTGATGAAACCACTCCACTTACTTCATTAACCTATGAGCAGTGGAAAGAAATACAAACTTTAAATCTGGGTCATCATGGTGATCTTTACATACCATCGCACTTTCAATAGCGATTTGAACAAGAGAAAACCCAACCACTTCTCACTAAACAAGAAGTAGATAATGCTACAAGCACTGATGAGGCACCTAGGTCAAAAGGTGCTCATCTAACCATAACAGAGGTTTTAAGCATAACTCATCTGAACTGGGGACAAAGGGTTGATTTAACTCATGTTCTTGATATGATGCCTAATGATGAAACAGACTCTCATGAGTACAAGTTTGACAATTTTTCATATGCCAGCTATGACAGGGATATAGATATAGTACACACATATGAAAACCTTCTCAAAGTAGGTGAAGGGTCTAGTGTAAGGTCACATGAGTCCGATTCCATTGATGTTAATGTGTCATCTACTACAGTCGCTAGGAGTCAAAGAAATTTGACTACACCTATGGATGAGATTGCTCTAGGTCTCAACTTGCTAGTCCATGCTTTCAATGATTATACCATGAATGCACTTGAACCCATCACTTCCCTTTCACTCTACCATCTTGAGCTTATAGACTAGAACTCTCCCTCCCCATCTAATGGAGTCCTTATGTTCTAGAATGACCATGCTCTTTCCTGTTACCTCAACATTGTCAAACCTATAACGTCCTCCACTAGTGAAGACAATGTCAACATGACTGAGGCTAATATCAAGTATCTTAGTCAAAAAATCAAAAGAAGAAAAAATAGGCGCTCTGATGATGAAAACCACATTGTGGCAGTGTTAGAGCCTAAAAAAGTCAAAATAAAGGACGTATCCGAGGGTAAAAACCTCTCTGAGGTGCCCGAGGATGAGATACTTGATACGCTTCCGAGTCATTTCCAGGAACAATCATCTATGCTAATTGAACCAACTCAAATAGTCAATTTGGGTACAGAAGCTGAACCTCAGATCATTCATTTGGCACAATCATTATCTGAGGCAGAAAGAGAGGAATTGATTACATTCTTCTGGAGAAAAAAGATAAACTTTGCATGGAAATATTCATACATGCCAGGATTAGACCCTAATCTAATCATGCATCATTTGTTCATTGCACCAGGTGTCAAGCCTATCAAACAAAAGCTTTGGAAAATGCATCCACATGTGGCTCTACTTGTCAAAGCTAAATTGGAGAAACTTCTTAAGGCAGTATTTATTAGAGAAATTGACTATGCAAAATGGATCTCTAATATTGTTCCAGTGTCAAAACATGAAAAATCTATCTGAGTATGCACAAAATTCAGAGAATTGAATAAGACATTTCCTAAGGAAGAATTTCCATTGCCCAATATTGGTATGCTTGTAGATATGACTGCAGGATATGAAATGTACTCACTCATGGATGGTTTCTCTGGCTATAACTAGATAAAGATCATGCCAGAAGAACAACATAAAACTACTTTCACATGTGCATGGGGCACTTTCTGTTGGAAGGTCATGCCCTTTGGACTCAAAAATGTTGGTGCTACATATCAGAGGGTTGTCACCACTATATTTCATGACATGATGCATAAAAAAATGAAATATTATGTTGATGACACTCTAGCTAAGATCATGCAATGAGAGAAACATCTTGTGGATCTAGGTCCTATACTAGATCACATGGAATAGTTCAGTCTATGACTCAATCCTAAGAAATGTGCATTCGGTGTAACATCTAGAAAATTGCTTGGCTACATACTCTCTGCAAAAGACAGAAGTAGGTCCTGAGAAAGTCCAAGCTATCATGGAAATGCCACCACCAAAGAATATCAGAAAAATGAGAGGACTTCAAAGCCGATTACAGTATATCCAATGCTTCATCTCACAACTGGCAGACAAGTCACAACCATTTACCAAGAATTTACACAAAGGTGTGACTTACCAATGGAACAAAGATTGTGATGAGGGGTTCACACAAATCAAACAATATCTTGCAAACCCACCAATATTGATGTCTCCTATTCATGGGAAGCCACTCATACTTTACATCTCTGCTACAGATACATCACTGGGTGTCTTATTAGCCCAAGAAGATCAAAACAACAAAGAAAGGGCTATCTAGTACATTAGTAGAACTCTGGTCTCATATGAAACAAACTATTCTGTTATAGAGAAGGCTTGTCTCACAGTGGTATTTTCTTCACAAAAGCTGTGACACTACATGCTGGCTCATACTACATGCCTCATTGCTAAGATTGATCCTCTAAAATATTTTCTCAGTAAAGCTACCCTCATAGGTAGACTAGCCAAGTGGGTCATGCTTCTTAGTGAATTTGATATTGAGTATGTAGAATGAAAAGCCATCAAGGGGCAAGCAATTGCAGATCAATTGGTGGAGGCACCTCTACTAGATCATCAACCATTGAACATTGAATTTCTAGATGAGTCCATATTACTTCTCATGCATCGATCCTAGACTATGTTATTTGATGGTTCATTTACCCAATAGGGGTCAGGTGCTGGGATGCTATTCATTACACCTCAAAGGTACTCTTTACCAAAAGCATACAAGATGTTGTTTCCTTGTATGAACAACATTTCTGAGTATGAATCCTTGATCAATGGTATGAAGATCACACTCAAGTGGTGAGTGGACGAGCTTAATGTCCTTGGAGATTCACAATTAGTTATCAATCAAGTAAATGATATCTATCAGACAAAAGATGACAAGTTGGTGCCTTATAAACAACTGGTTGATGACCTCCACAAATATTTTGTTCACATCACATTTCAATAAGTTTCAAGGGTAGACAACAAAGTGGCTGATGCCATGGCTACTCTTGCTTCCATGCTACAGATGCCAGAAAATGACTTCCGACATGAATTCCTAGTGGAGATGTTACACTACCCAGCCTATGATTCCCCTGAGTCTCGGATGATATATTTTGTCATTAGACATGACTCATCTCGCTACCATCATATTTATTCCTACCTTCATGACCATATTGTTCTGGATACTTACACCTAGAATGAGAAACGTCACTTAATCCATAATGTTTCACAGTTTGTCATCATAGCTAACGACTTGTATAGGTGAGGTTTAGACGGTACCCTTCTTAGGTGTTTAGAACCCGATGAGTCCAAGCGTGCGTTAGTAGAGGTGCATGAAGGCATCTGCGGGTCTCACTCAAATGGCCTAACACTGGCCCGTAAAATTATTAGAGCTGGTACTATTGGCCAGATATGGAAAAATAAGCTACACAGTTTTCTAAGTCTTGCAAATAGTGTCAACTACATAGAAATCTGATTCATGCTCCAGCCAAGGAGCTTATTCCCTTCATTACTTTCTGGCCATTTCAACAATGGGCCTTTGATTTGGTGGGTCAGATTTATCCCTCATCCTCAAATGGACATAAGTTCATCATCACAGCTATAGACTATTTACCAAGTGGGTGGAGGCAGTCCCTCTCACCGTGGCCAATGGAAAATCGGTAGCAATGTTCATTCTCAATTACATCATCTATAGGTATGGTGTACCCTCAGCAATAATCACTGATAATGGGGGGCAGTTCAAAAACAAGGATTTGATAGAGCTATGCTCTAAGTTTAAAATCACTCAGCACTATTCTTCCATCTATTATCCTCAAGGTAATGGAAATGCGAAAGCATCAAACAAGACAATCCTTAAAATCCTACACCACACAGTTCACAAATTTGGACAAGATTGGCATCTCCAGATCAATCCATCTCTCTGGGCATATAGGACAAGAATAAGAACACCAACAGGGGCTACGCCCTATGCTTTGGTTTATGGCGCAAATGTTGTGCTACCAATTGAGCTTGAGATTCCTTCTCTACGAGTCTCTCTGAAGGGCCTCATTACTGATGATGATAACAGAATATCCCGGCTACAAGAGCTAGAGCTACTTGATGAATATCAGCAAGTGGCGTTTGATCACCTTAGAGCATATCAGAAGAGGATGTCCAAGAGCTATAACAAGAAGGTTCGACCAAGGGACTTCCAACTGGGTGACCTCACCCTGAGGGAGAACCCTGAGAATCAATAGCATCAAATCCAAAAAGGAAAATTTGAACATCGGTTCTACAACTGAGACATCTTCAGTGTGCTCATGTATATAGTAAAGTCCTGAAAAAATTCTAAAAATTGGAAAAGTCCTGAAAAAATGATCATCTTGGTGCAAACCTAGCAATAGGCACTTTTGATGCATCCACCAAAAAAAAAAAAAAAAAAAAAAAAAAAATTATATATTCCAAAAATACAAAAAAAATTATATATTCCAAAAATATAAAAAAATTAAAAATTAAAAAATACAAAAAAGAAGAGAAAAAGAGAAAAGGTGCCATTGATGAAAACTTGGCAACCAGGCGTCATGGTAGCAAAAAAAGAAATTATGCCAAGAAGGTGAAAACCTGGTAAACAGGCACCTCTTGTTCCACATTGCTATATCGATCATAGCACCACTTGGCTTTGTACATTTTCTTTCCTTCTTTCCTTCTTCCCTACTTGCATTTGCTTTCCTGCATGCTCTCAATTCCCGTCAAGACACCAACTTACATGGATTGAAACTGGTCGTACTTTAGGGTAAACCCTCCTGGTCTAGGGGCACTATCCTATTACCTTTTGGGATCTACGTTGCAACAATCACCAGTGGTTCTCACTGCATCTACCTACTGTCACTCAGCTTATACTGAGTTCTCTCTCCTTGAGAATCTTCCTAACATCAGTCACCAATGGTTCTCACTGCATCTTCCTACTGATGTCTAGCTAGTCCTACAATCTCTTCACTTGAGAATCTCTCTCGCGTTAGTCACCAGTGGTCCTCACTGCGTCTGCCTACTGTCATCGTACTATTGAGATTGCTTGCATCCATTACAGTTGGAGTTATACTCAAATGCTCTATCTATTGATACTTAGTCTTGACGATTCTTTTCTTTAGTTTGTACATAGCTTTCAGTCACTTTCGTGACACTTTGGATACTTTGCAAACCCTCCCGACTTGACATTGATTCAACGCCATACGCCTGGGGGAAACCAAATCTATTTTTTGCTTGCAACATGCATCAAGTCAATCACCACTACTAGGGGCATGGGTCCCCAAATCTGATCACATCTAGAGCCAGTAATCTTGTCACTTCTCACGGACAACACTCTACTGACACAAAATGGTGTTTCTCAACACCCCAATTCAAACAGTGTTTCTCAACACTATCTTTGGACACATCTATTTTTTTCAACACACATTGGATATCTCAAATGTAAACATCTATCGATGAAAATCAAACACAATGCACTCACAAGCACAATGGTGTTTTTCAACACCCCTATACACATACATATTCAAAATCTTTGAAACTAGCTGAGCTATGATTGAATCTTTCTTTGTATGTTGTCTATTCTCATGGATTTTATTGATATTTTATTTATCTACTATTTTTTGGTGTAGTCCCGATGATCCAACAATGTCAAATAAATAGGGTGTATGTGATAAGAGCTCCCGCATTAAGGTGGAAAAGCCTCACATCCCTTGAGCTTGTTTATTTGTACGCCATGGTGAGGTCGAAACTATCTCCTTGACTGTTATTGCTCTATTTGTTTAGGCACGATCACACTCATGGTTATCTTGGATTTAAGTGCCTCAATACTGGTGTACTCTTGCAACATTATCTGGAAACAATGTTGAGGTCATCTTGGCTTTTGTGCCCTAGTGCTTACGTTTGTTTCCTACATTTTATCCGATGAAAGTCATATTCATATTCTTATGGTCGCGGTGGCACCAGTAAGGATTGTATCGACTTCAATGTTCCAAAATTCTCAATGATGATTATTTTATGAGGGGTATCATAACCATGTCCTAGGTGTTGCATCTACTATAGGACTGCATTTTCATTCTAGACTTGCATTGTGGCAGCAATTTGATGCTCACTTCATTGCGCTGTCCTGGATTTGTACATTAAGGAGTTCTTCTTCAGTGTTCTAGCTTCATCCCAACTACCCAAGTGTTTGATCCTCACTCTCACTCTTAAAAATTGGCTATATCGACCGCTCTAAATCCATTTTCATGATCAAAATTGAAATCTGACACTTCTATGTAGCTCAAAATTGCATTTTCAAATTTTGGGACTCATGCGATCGGATGCTTGTGCAGTCAACTTTCTGACATCGCTTTCTTGTCAGAATCATATCTAATCAACATTTTTTCAAATCTTTAACTTTTTTCCTCAAAAGTTAACTCTAGTCAACTTTGGTCAACTCTAGTTAACCCTGGTCAAACTTGGTCAAATTGGACCTCAAAATCGCTCAAAATTGATTCTGAATCTTCAGGATTCTTTCGTAATATGTTCTAAATTCTTCTTGATCTCTGATTCAACATCTATCTATGATTTATTTCTCTCCATCATCATTATGACGTGTCATCATTCCATTTTTCTCCCGAGGGGGCAGGATGATTACATCATTAAATCGCTTCAAATCTATTTTTATCAATCTGATCTAATTTTCAAAAATCCTTGTTGCTAGGGGCATCTCATCACTTGGGGCATATTCAATTTTTTGTACCTCACAGTCAAAATTGGGTGTTCCACGACTTTTAATCAATAGGGGCATCTTTGTTCCTTACATCTTGTCATCTATTAGGTATCGGGGTAATCTAACTCGGATCCTTGAGGATCAAGCTCCATTCTAGAGATGATTCTTGAAATCTCAATCTATTAAGTATCTGAGAAATCTAACTCAGATTTTTGAGGATCAAGCTCCGTTCTGGAGATGGTTCTCAAAAATCTCATCTATTGGGAACTGGGGCAATCTAACCCTGACTCCTAAAAATCAAGCTTCGTTCTAGAGATGATTCTGAAACTTGATCTAACCAGTGTCTAGGCAATCTAACCTAGATATTTGGGGACTAAGCTTTGGTCTAGAGATGGTTCTCAAAAATCTCATCTATTGGGAATTGGGGAAATCTAACCCTGACTCTTGAAAATCAAGCTCCGTTCTAGAGATGATTCTGAAACTCGATCTAACCAGTGTCTGGGAAATCTAACCTAGATATTGGGGGACTAAGCTTCACTCTAGAGATAGTCCTAAAATCTCTATTGACCATCTTTTTATGGATAGGTATCGGGGAAATCTAACCCTGATTCCTGAAGGTTGAGCCTCATTCTGGGGATAGTCTTTTGAAAGATATCAATCTATTAGGTATATGAGCAATATAACTTAGATCCCTAAGGATCAAGCTTCATTCTGGAGATGATTCTTGAAATCTTAATCTATTAAGTATCAGGGCAATCTAACTTGGATCCCTGAGGATCAAGCTTCGTTCTGGAGATGACCCTCAAAAAACTCTACTTGACCGGCATCTTGGCAACCTAACCTAGACTTTGGAGATTTAAGCATTGTCTTGGAGATGGCTCTGAAATCTTCATCAATCGATATTTGCATCATCAATTTTCAAAATTTATTATTATGTGCTTCATGCATCAGACTATTCTTTGAATCAATGCGCTGCTCGCACATCAATTCAAAGAGGGGAAAAATGTAACACCCCAAAATTGACATCTTGCAACCCTAACCAATTTTGTTGCATTTGTCATTCTTTTGAATCATCAAATTCCTATTGTACTAGGAAATTCTGAGTTTTGACTGACTCTACTTGACCTAAGTGTCAAATGCATAAAATCTTAAATCTACACTAATCATACATTATATTTAATTCCTAAATATCAATCAATTAGCTAAACAAACCCTATGATTGAATTAATTTAATTATAAATTCCTAGCACTTTAATTAAATTAAATTCACCCCTTTTAGCTAAAACA
>MU226206.1:723586-740740 GCA_018584345.1 Thuja plicata
AAAACACATAAAAAGGAATTAAATAATATTTAATTATTAAATAAATATCCTCATTTCAAAAATTGAATTTAATTATTCAAATAATTGAGAAAATACATTTATGAGGTCATATTCTATTTATTTAATTGAATATTCTCTCAAAAATCTTCTCTAGTTCAGAAATAGAAACTTTGAATTAACTGTGCTTTAAAGAGAAAGAAAACAGCTAAAATCAAAAAGAAAATAGCTAAAATTAAGAAAGATAACAGTTATAATAAAAAAGGAAAACAGTTAAAAATAAAGAGAAAACATTTCATTGTTTTCTTTTAAAGAAAACTTGCTAATCTAAACTGGCTTTTTTATCTGTTTTAATTCAAAAGGAAACTTTCTATTCTGAGCAGAATCTCAGTCTATAAAAGAACTCCCATTTCTCATTCAAAGGATGCATTTTTAGAATAACGAATTACTGCTGCATTTTACAATTCATCATCTCATTTCAATTAAGCTCATTTGCAATAGAATATATTCATTTTCTTAGATTAATCTCATATTTCTAATCATGTCTTAATTTAAATTTCATTTAGATTGATCTTGCATCTTTCATTCTTAGATTAATCTTGCATTGCATTTCATTCATGGAGAAAAATCCTGCATTCTTGGATTGGTCTAGGTTGTGAGACTCTCGTTCTGAGAGCCATTCAAAATCTCATCTGGATAGGAGGCAACAGGTCGAATCATACAAGCATGCAGGATAAAAAAATCATATTCACTTCTATATGTTGCTGATGAATAAGGACTATGTTGAAGTGTATGGTTAAATAAGAAGGCCACATTTAGCATATACACCTTGTAGCTTAAGCGGACAAGCAGCAGAATGGTTCTCCAAATTGCCTCATGGGATCAAAACTTTTGAAGAGTTAATAGATCGATTCATGCAGGATTATTCCTACAATATTTAACATCCTATTACAATGATTGATATATGTACCACTAAAAAACGTATTGGAGAACCATTCGAATCATTATTGCAGCAATGGAGGAAAATATTTGCAAGATATCCTTGTTTGATTCCCGAAAAGGAAAATATGGACATTTTTATTAAAAGTCTTGTAACAAAAATGAACCATTATCTTCAATTACAATGCATTCCAACATTTGAGAATGTAATTGAGATGGAAGTCAAGTTTGAAGACACCTGGGTTAGGAAAGAAGAAATCAAGATATATAAAGAATCCAAGGGTCCTTACTGTTGGTCCACTGAGAGGGGGATGAATCAGACAAAATCAAACTTTAATACTTAAAACTTAGCCCACTGACCCACTTGGTATCTAACTGAATATAGTAATTACTGACTCACCAAATAACTTTAATAACCTAAACAACCATACATCTAATAATATGCAAAGCAATAATTCAAACTCAATTAACACAAGATTTTACAAGGAAACCGAATAAGGGAAAAACCTTTGTTGGAATTGTGACCCACAATAAAAATGTACCCTTCTAAAGTATGCTTGGTTAATAACTTATCATGTTAAAGATTACAAACACATTTTCTAGATGTGACCCTATTAGGGGATTTACCTTAGATCTATTAAGATCTTCACCCTATTAGGAGTGGCCTTGATAGAGGTCTTTAAACACTCTTTTGGAATGTCACCTACTTCTATGATTTACAAATAGGACTGTTAAATCCACTCGGTTAAGATATTTTTCTCTATTACAAATGCTAATAAGAAAAAGTATAAGCTTTGACCTATAAATATAGCAACTACCTTTACTTGGGTCAGATCACTTGTGCTCACATGAATACTGGCATCAAATACTCAATTTGTCTCTTCTTTAGACTGTAGTTTCTGCTCTTTCTGCTTCTCTGCTTTGCTTGTAACTTCTGTTCTTCAGCTTCTTTTGCTTCTCAATTCAACTCGCCAACATCTCTTCTCTCACTAGTTCTATTCCTTTATATAAACAAAAAAATTTCCTCTTCATCTCCTTTATTAGGTTTTCCATTATTTTCTCTCATTCGTTCGATTATCTTCTTCACAAATCTCAGCTTAGTAAATCGTTTAACTTTTACCTTGTAACTTGAAATTTTTTCTTGGAACTCAAACAGTCAGGTTTAACCGCTTAATCTCTGCCTTAGATATTCTCATTGAATTTTATTTCTCATAGATCTTCTAACAAAATTCCTTAATCCTTATCGACATCCTGATCATCATAGCTTTGTATAAAATTTGATCTTATCATCATTCTCAATCAATATTTTGTACTCAATAACTTGCCTTGCAACTTGGTAACTATCTTCATTCACTACTCAGTGCCTAACTCATTCTTGGTGCTCGGAAACTGAAACCGACTAACATAATTCTATACTGACTGACTCTATCTAGTTCGATAGAGTAACTCATTCTAGTCATAACTCAACTCTTTGCAATCTCCGACTTAATCAATCAAATTTATCAACTTGATAACATCAAATATATAGTAGCAAACAACTATATCAACATTACTTTATCATTGTCTGATCTGTAATTGTCACCCATTTAACTTATCCTTCTTATTATATGGTAACTCAATATAAATCAGTAATCAATTGCTTGAGATTAATGAAAAAATAACAACTGATATAACCATTTCTAAAACCATGTATACTCAGTATCATTGGGTCTTCATCATCTCCATCAGTTGATTAACAATATCCCTCTTTGGCATTGATGGCAACACTATAGTATTACTATAGCAATTGATGATGGAAACTCTCAATACTGTCAACCTCTATCATTACTCCCTCTGAGTTAATATTTCTATTTCTAATTCAATCCTTTATTTCTGATAATCAAAATGTTCTCCCTCTTGGATAAATCTTCTAATACTTTTCTTTCTTATTCTCCTTCATGAGTAAATAGTATAAATTCATTCTCTTCCTCTTTCAGCAATATCTCCCTTATGGACAAATATCATCAATTCATTCTCTCCCTCTTTGAAAACAATTCCAAAAAGTCATACTCGTGAAAAATTGTTTTAGCAGTGGATTATACCTTACATTTACAAATATTCATTGCATACAGAAATCTCCACACAACATCAAGAATCACATAAAGTGTGTCAGACTCACATCAATTCAAAAATAGATATTATAATAAAGTATAGAATTGGTGCAGCATGCCTCATGCTCTTAGCGAATATTGGATAAGGGAAGAACCCCTAGTTTACCTCAGAGATACTCAAAAGAATATTACAGTAGTGGCTTTGTAAATATATCAGCCAGTTGTTCCTTTGATTTCACACACTCCAATATCACATTTTTCTCTTGAATTTGTTCTCTCAAGTAGTGATACTTGATAGAAATGTGCTTGGTCTTTGAATGCATAAACAAGTTATTTGATATGTTGATAGCACTTGTGTTGTCACACAAAATAGTTATCAGATCTGAGATAATCTCTTGCATGCCTTCAAGTAGTTGTTTGATCCAAACAATGTTTACACAATTCATGGTAGCAACAACATATTCTGCCTTGACATTAGAATGTTAAATGCAACTTTGCTCCTTGCTTAGCCATGTGACCATTATTTCACCTAGAAAGAATGCTCCTCCACTAGTACTTTTCCTTTCATCAATATTTTCAGCCCAATCTGCATCAATGTAGACTTGCAGATCAAAAGTACCTCATTTCTTTTATAATAAACCAAAATCTTTAGTTCCTTTCAGATATCTAAAGATTATCTTAACTGCAGACATATGTGTTTGATGCAGAGCATCTTACAAAACCCTTCAAGAAATCCAAATCAATCATGGATTTCCAATATTCAACTCATATGTTTTTATGTCATAAGCAATATATTAGAGGCATAATAAACTTCATATAACCAATCCATTATTAGGATCCAAAAACATGTAAGCATATAGAAAGTCACACCATTCAAAGCTTTCAAGAACATAACACATCTTCAAAATTTGACCATTAAAATATATCTTAAGGATATTATCATTTTCCATTGAATCTACACATAAATGTTAGTAAATCACCATATGATTACCTTTCTCTTTTCAATAATCAATCAATCATTCTTTTACCCATATCCATCAACTCTCTTGTTTCTTGTTTATGCTGCCTTCTTTATAAATTAGAACTCTGTACCTAATCCATTTTACACGATAAATAATGAAGAAAATCCCCCCGTTGAAGATGTATAAAATTAGGTTTTATCAAACATATTTACAAATCTCAAAGATCCAACAGTTACATTTAAAGTTATGGCCTCTATCCAAAGACCCATTTCTATCACAAGATAAGAAAATTTGTTTACCCAATCCACCTAGGGAATCATATAAATTTTGCAAACCAAAACCAAATGATCTCAAACCAATTTCATATTAAACCTTTATGACTCTATTTTCAAAACATGTAATCCATTTATATTTTATAATGGATGAATTATTGTATTAGCACAAATCTTTGCCTGCAACTCCCTTGAAGATACTTTAAAACCACTCTTCACTAAAATCTTCATAACTCAAACAAATATGAATAAAAATGACTCAAACCAAAAGGGAATGAAATTTTATTCACATATATTTCTAATTAATCCACTTAGAGGTCTTGAATCTTCCATATGTGTCCATACCAAATCCTTCATTATGACTGTTCTCAGAAGATATCAAATCTGCACTTAACAACTTTCACCAAAACATCCATAACTTTCTTATTTCTAAATGAAATCAATCCAAACCAAAACAATAAGGAAATTTATTCATCCTAATTTACGAAAAATACAAATTTTGCAACATTTATAGGTCATACATTTATGTGAAATTCCTGGAAACAACATAAAAATAGTTAACACCAATCAAAATAACAAGTTTTGAATACACCAATTGCTTCAAAATGATTTCCTTCCTTCCATTCTGATTTGGTTCGACCATAAAATGACATATAAAACATATTGACATTAAAAACCTCTCTAAATACCCTCAAAACCATCCAACCACCCTTTTACAACATTTTTAGTGCAAATGTTGCAAAATTGCATTTTTGCAACATTGCACTTTTTACAAGTTTTATGCATTTTTTCCATTTTGACACCCAACGGTCTAATAAATTTATCAAATCTGTCTAAAATTTTTCAAATGAACTATTTAATAAATTTTACATACTCTTTATCCTTTTCATGGTCTTTTATACATTTTTGACCCTTTGACCAAACTAGGTCTCCAATGGACAACTATGCAACTTTTACAAAATGACTCAAAGCGTTACATTATGACTTCAATTGATACAAATTAAATCAAATACATTCAAAATGTATTCAAATAATTTCAAATGGTTCATGCACCTCCTAGTGATTTTCTTTGTGCATAGGTGCTCCTGCACCATACTCCCGACCTTTAAAAGTTTTGAAGTCCCTTGGAAACATGCAACCAATAACTTGCAAGAGAAAAATTAGTTTGAAAAATTCATCACCTTTTTCTTCACTCAAATTATTTTCCTTGTTATGCCTCTATCACCATCATATTTTCCTCTTTATAATTATTTCACGCCTCTCATCAATCTTATCTTCATGCCTCTTCTACCATCAACTTACCCTTCAAGAACACAAGACTGTCCTCAAAATCACCTTCTCAAATACTCCTTCCAATGGAGCATTAGTGGCTAAAACTCCATGGTTACTTATCATTTAGAGATCCACCTTTACCATTTATGCTTCAACTCACCACAAATAACTCTCCTGTGCGCCTCACCAAGGACTCACATCCTTCCTCTTTTCCCTAGTCTTTTGGCATCCATTGGACCTTCCCATGGCCCTAATAGACTTCTAGTGTCTGTACACACAACACAACATATTCCTTTTGTAGCAAGATGGATAATAACCTGCAACCAAAAATCATCAACAAAAATCAATACCCAAATCGAAGGTCCTGGTGTGGATTACCTCCCTCGGTGCTCTACCCACACACTCAAGATCTTCAAGCTCTGATACCAATTGATGCAGAGCATCTTACAAAACCCTTCAAGAACCCCAAATCAATCATGGAGTTCCAATATTCAACTCATATTTTTTTGTTTCATAATAAATATATCAACGGCATAATCAACTTGACAATAAACAATCCATTATTAGGATCCAAAACCATGTAAGCATATAGAAAGCCACACCATTGAATGCTTTCAAGAACATAACACATCTTTAAAATTTGACCATAAAAATATGTCTTAATAATATTATCATATTCCATTGAATCTACACACAAATGTCAGTAAATCACCATATGATTACCTTTCTCTTTTCAATAATCCATTAATCATTCTTTTACCCATATCCATCAACTCTCTTCTTTCTTGTTTACGATGCCTTCTTTATAGATCAGAACTTTGTACCTAACACATTTTACACCAGATATAATGAGGAAAATCCCTCTGATGTAGATGTACAAAATTAGGTTTTGTCCAACATATTTAAAAATCTCAAAGATCCAGTGGTTAAATTTAAAGTTATGGCCTCTGTCTGAAGACCTATTTTCTATCACAAGATAAGAAAAGTTGTTTAACCAATCCACCTAGGGAATCATATAACTTTTTGTAAACCAAAACCAAATGATCTCAAACCAATTTCATATTAAACCTTTATTACTCTAGTTTCAGAATATGTAAGCCATTTATAGTTTACAATGGATGAATTATTGTATTAGCACAAATCTTTGCTTGCAACTCCCTTGAAGATACTTTAAAACTAGTCTTCACTAAAATATTCATAACTTAAAAAATTATGAATAAAAATGACTCAAACCAAAAGGGAATGAAATTTTATTCACATACCTTTCCAATTAATCTAGTTATAGGTCTTGAATCTTCCATATGCGTCTATACCATATCCTTCATTATGAATGTTCTTAGAAGATCTCAAATCTGCAGTTAACAACTTTCACCAAAAACATCCATAACTTTCTTATTTCTCAATGAAATCAATAAAAACCAAAACAATAAGGAATATTATTCATCCCAATTTATTAAAAAATTAATTTTTACAACATTTACAGGTCGTAAAGTTCCATACAAGTCCTGGAAACAACATAAAAATAGTTAACACTAATCAAAATAACAAGTTTTGAATACACCAATTACTTCAAAATGATCTTCTGATTTGGTTAGACCATACAATTATATATAAATCCTATTTACATTAACAACCTCTCTAAATACCCTCAAAACCATCCAACCACTCTTTTACAACATTTTTAGTGCAAATGTTGCAAAATTGCATTTTTGCAACATTGCACTTTTTATTAATTTTATGCATTTTTCCATTTTGACACCCAATGGTCTAATAAATTTATCAAATCATTCTAAACATGTTCAAATAAAATATTTAATAACTTTTACATACAAATATTCCTTTTCATGGCATTTTATACATTTTTGACCCTTTGACCAAACTAGGTCTTCAATGGACAACTATGCAACTTTTACAAAATGACTCAAGTAGCCTTATATTATGACTTCATTGGATACAAATTAAATAAAATGAATTCAAAATGTCTTCAAAAAATTTCAAATCGTTCATGCACCTCATAGTGCTTTTATTTGTGCCTACGTTCTCTTGCACCATACTCCCGACCTTCAAAATTTTCCAATTCCCTTAGAAATATGGAACCAATAACCTGCAAGAGAAAAATTAGACTGAAAAATTCATCACCTTTGTCTTCACTCAAATTATTTTCCTCTTCATGCCTCTATCACCATCATCTTTTCCTCTTTATAATTATTTCACACTTCTAATCAATCTTATCTTCATGCCTCTTCTATCATCAACTTACCCTTCAAGGACACAAGAGTGTCCTTAAAGTCACCTTCTCAAATACTCCTTGCAGTGGAGCATTAGTGGCTGAAACTCCATGGTTCCTTATCATTCATAGATTCACCTTTACCATTTATTCTTCAACTCACCATAATAAACTCTCCCATGTGCCACACGTAGGAGTCACATCTTTCCTCTTTTCCCTAGTCTTTCAGCATTCGTTGGGCCTTCCCATGGCCCTGACAGACTTCCAGTGTCTGTACACACAACAAAAAATATTCCTTTTGCAAAAATATGGATAAGAACCTGCAACCAAAACTCATCAACAAAAATCAATACCCAAATCGAAGGTCCTAGTGTGGATTGCCTTCCTTGGTGCTCTACCCACACACTCAAGATCTTCAAGCTCTGATACCAATGGATACAGAGTATCTTACAAAACCATTCAAGAACCCCAAATAAATCATGGAGTTCCAGTATTTAACTCATATTTTTTTATTTCATAAGAAATATATCAAAGGCATAGTCAACTTCACAATAACCATTCCGCATTACCTGTTGAATGTTGAGGTCAATGTGATTGTTAAATTTGATCCTCTAAAACTCCTTTTCTCAAAGACTGATCTCTCTGGCTGTCTGGAAAAATGGGTGATGTTACTTATGGAATTCGATCTTAATTTCATTCTTCAAAAATCAATTAAAGGAAAAGATTTAACTGATTATTTAGTTGAAGCTCTGTGTCCTCATTCTGATACAAGCGTTACCTCAATAGAATTCCCTAATGAGAACATTTTAGCTATTAAGCAAGAAGATGTTTGGGAATTATATTTTGATGGTTCCAGATATAAAACAGGTTCTGGTGTAGGCATTATCTTGGTCCCTCCTACAAAGAAATGGATCCCGATGTCGTATAGATTGACCTTTCCTTGTACTAACAATATTGTGGAGTATGAAGCTCTTATAGATGGCTTACGAGCGGCTTCATCAATTCATATTAAAAACTTGGAAATCTACGGGGATTCAAAATTGATTGTTGATCAAATCAAAGGAGGTTATCAGAATAAGAATGATAAAATGACTCAATATAGAGATTTGGCACTTGATATTCTTTCACAATTCTCTTCTCATATGATTCAGACTTTACCTAGGAAAGATAATCGACATTCATACACCATGGAAAGCGTAGCTTCTTTGGTTTGTCTCAAGAATAATGTCGAGGACTTTCAATTTACTATACATACTCTTAAACACCCTGCAATTTCTAGTAAGGTTACCACTGATTGTTTTAACTTGCATTTGGATGAATGGTATTCGCATATCTTTCATTTTTTGGAAGATAATACTTTTCCAGAATCAGCAACAAGGAACATGTGTAATCATATCAGGAAACTTGCAGCACGTTATATCATTTTAGGAGATACACTTTACAAAATTTCTTATAATTGTTTGCTATTAAGATGTCTTGGTAGAACCGAAATTATGACAGCTTTAGTAGAAGCTCATTCTGGTTCTTGTGGGGGACATTTTGGTGGGAAATCCTTAGTTAATAAACTTCTTAGAATGGGATACTATTGGAAAACAATAAAACAATATTATTTTATGTTTGTTAAGAAGTTTCCTCAGTGTTAGCAACATGGTAATTTAATTCATGCTCCTGCTCGTGAACTTCATAATCAAGTTGCTCCATGGCCTTTTCATATTTGGGGTTTTGATCTTATTGGAAAAATCTCACCAATTTCTTCCCAAGGACATACATACATCCTGACAGCTACAAATTACTTTATGAAGTGGGTAGAATCTATTCCTCTTAGTTCTACTACTGCGGAAGTTATTTGTGATTTTATCCTTAATCATATTATAGCACTATTTGGTATTCCTTGAATGATAGTTTTGGATAACGACACTTCTTTCAAGAATAAAGAAGTCACAAAATTATTGGAGAAATATTGTATTCAACATAGATTTTCTACTCCCTATTAATCTCAATCTAATGGTCAAGCTGAAGCATCGAATAAAGTTATTGAACAAATCTTAAGGAAAATGGTTAAAAAGCATGTGAAAGATTAGCATACCCAACTTACTTATTCTTTATGGGCTTAGAGGACTAGTGTCCATACTACCACAGATACTTCTCCTTATAATCTTGTTTATGGTACTTGTTGTGGGTCCACAACACATGCCCTATTTTGGCCACTTGGCCTAATGGGGACCCCCTTTTTTATATAATGTTTTGTAGTTTGGTAGTTTTTTCTGGTTCGAACTTGTAATTTGGATCATCGTAAGAGTGGTGGTTTAGAATAGTTTTTTTCTTTCAATAAAATGCCACTAACAAATGCATTTTCATATAGGATACAAAGGTTTCAAATCCTCAACTAGTGAAAAGAATGTTGGAAAAGACAACAGCTCTTTCAATGAAGTACCATTTCAAAGGATACCACATCCCCCACTAAGGTGGGAAATTTGCATAGTGAGATCACTGACATAGACATAGGTCATGAATATATTCCATAGGAAACATCATTCAAACACCTCAAAGGAATGATTGCTGCATGGGAGCACATACAAGGATTTGCAACAAATGTGTCAATTCAGAGAAAATATGAAGAAAATCATGAATGGCATTGGAGAATTTCAGAAGTTTGAGGCATGCCTTTCCAGGTTTAGGGAGAGGCAACAGGGAAAGCTGAATTTATAAATTTGCTTAGTTATGATGAAGTCCAAGAAGTTGCAAAGAGATTTTGTAAAGCTCACCCTAGGATCCTGCCAAAAAGTCATTTTGGACTTAGCCATTTTTCAAGTCATGAGGTTTTTTTTTGTTTTTTTGTACTTTCGTAGTTCGGACTTTTGTTGGAATTTTGTTTTTTGAAAGTCTGAAGTTCTGGAGGTTTGCTGGAAGTTTTCGCTATCCAAAAGTCTGAAGTTCTGGAGGTTTGTTGGAAACTTTCGTTGTCTGAAAGTCCGAAGTTCCGGAGGTTTACTGGAAGTTTTCGTTGTCCAAAAGTCCAAAGTTTTGGAGGTTTGCTGGAAGTCTTCACTATCCGAAAGTCCAAAGATTTGGAGGTTTGCTAGAATTTTTCTGTCCAAAAGTCTGAAGTTCTGGATTTTTGTTGGACTTTCAGAGTTTCGGGCTCTGCAGGACTTTTCAGAGTTTTGGGCTTTGCTGGACTTTTTTTGAGTTTCGGACTTCAATAACCTTTTCGATCTTTTGAACTTCGAAAGTCCAAAATTTTTGGAGTCATAAGGATCCATACTTAGCCATTTTTCCAAAGGCAAGTTTTTTGGCATTTCGGCCTTTCGGCCTTTTTGGCCCTTTTGGCCATTTCGGCCCTTTTGGCCATTTCGGCCTTTCGAACTTTTTGGCCCTTTCGGCCTTTGAAAGGGCCGAAACTTTGACTCCTCCAATTTTTTATTCTGACACTTAAAATTTTTTACACTTGGATATTTTCAGAGGAGAGGTTGGGGTCCTAAATTCTGGGATTTTTCTAGCGAGATCACTTTTTTACATGGAGTTTGAACTCCAAATCAGATGGGTGCCCAACTATAGTTCATTTTTGAAGGACTAAGGGTCCCCTATTAGTTCCCACCACAGAGAGAACCCCAGATGAAGATTCCAAGGGAGAACTCCAAGATCAAGAAGACTTCAGTTGCATGTAGAGAAACCCTATCTTCTTTCTCTCTCTTTTCTTGGCAATTTTGATCCTTCTTGCATGAAAAAACGGATTGTAAATGGATTAAGAATCCATGCAAGTTGTTTAGTATCAGTTACAATATTTTTATTTTAGCAAAGTTTTAGTTTTAGTTTATTTTCATTAATTTAGACTCTCTGATGCCCTAATTTTGGCATTCAGAGTTTGTGGATCAAAAATCTATATATTGTAATCAAAAGAAATGTAATGGGGAAGATTCTTAATACAATAAAGACATGCATTTGGTGCTTCATTTGTGGTGTGTGAATTTCTTCTACCTATGCAAAATTATTGAATGTATTCTTGCATTGTTCATTATTTTTAGAGAGCCTCTTGTTTATTGTGCTTCAAATTTGCATTTCTTTAGTTGGAGTTTGTTGTTGTTTACTTTACCTTGCTGTGACAAATGCGTGGAAGAGATCATCTTTGGGCTTAATGATAAATCTGTCTTGTGGGTGTGCACATCTTGGTGGCTCCATGATTTGATCAATTTTGAATATCTTGTAGGAGTGAATACATATTCTCTCCAAACACTTGCATCTAAGGGGTAGTGAATTGTGACTTGGTCTAATTTATGCTTCGTGGGTTTACTCCAAATCTCTCCCATCATTCAATTCACAAGGAAGGGTTTACAACAGTTTATGTCCGTAGGATTTCACTTTTTAGTCATTTGTTTATTTCTCGTTACTCTACTCTCTACTCTCTTCTATCTTTTAATTCTCAAAATCTAGCATCTTGAATAAATACAAAATTGTACTTTATTTATCAAACCCCCCATATTTGTTAAAATGGAAAATACCAAAAAGAACTAAAAGTGTTTTGCAGTTTGATGTCTTGAATGTACCAGCAAAGGCCTCCTTGTGAACATTCACATTTATCTTCAACTGAGTAACCAAATAGGTTGTGACCCAACCTCGGAGAACCTTGGAAATAACCCCGTTATTATTTCAAGAGAGGAAATCAAATTTTTGAGATCCTAGCAAGTTGACTTGTGTCAAAACAATGCTCAACAAAAGTGGTGCTATAAGGAGGGCCAAATTAAGACTCATTCTAAAAACAACTTATAAATTGAAGCATTGGTGGTATGCAAACTCTCCATCATCACGCCAATAGAAGGAGGCCAAATCAAAAGATTTCATGGTTACAGGCACACTTGAAGGGGTTGGATCTTAAGGAGATCTAGCTTCAATGGGTGGTCCTTTGTGTATACTAAGAGGTTTCCATGAGATTCCTTTACATGCACACAATAGGCTTCCCTTGTTCTTCCCCAATAATGGACAAAATGTTGCAAAACATGTAAGGATTTGCAAGGATCTAATGTTTTTTCTTAAAATTGAACATGAATATGTTGTTTGAAATCTATTTGTAAAGACATTTCAAGGTGTAGCACTTGAATGGTACGTGAGACTTTCATCAAATTCTATTTTCTCATGGGTTGAATTAAAGGATTTATTCTTAATTAAATTTGATCCCAATGTGAGTGCACAAGATTCTGTATTCTATTTTTCTATTGTAAGGATGCCTCAAGAGTCTATTGCCCAATTTAATCATCGATTCCTTCACATGTATCAAAGGCTCCAAGATTTGAAGTGCATGGTGCATGATTTGAAGTTAAAAAAACATTATTTATGGTGTTTGGATGTCTCATTTGCAAGAAAAATTATATCTTTGGGTGAGATTACTACCTTACATGATGCATTCAACAAGGCTCTCTTCTTGGCACGATGTGGATGGGATTATATGGATGGTATGAGTGGTCCAGATGAAAGTTTCAATATGAAATTGATTGTATGTTGCCAGCCATTACATCACTATGTCAATCCAGTCAACATACCATATCAGCTACAATCACCCTGTTCAACTGATTACAACTTGCCTGATATCCAAATGATCCAATCATCCAATAAAAAAAATTAGGTCAATCACTTTCAAGATCAGAGTTGAAGTCAAAAGGCCCATACTAAAACCTTGGATGCAAGTATTTTACCTCCCAAGGATGTTGCTTCAGCTATACTATCATATTCTTATTATACTCCAACACTTAATACATCAAGTCATGATGATACTTCAAATAGAGAGCTTGTTGGCCAGTCATATGAGCATGATAAGTGGTGCAACAATGAAGATGAAATGGGCCTAAAAGTTTGCAGCAATCAAGAACTCAGGTTACCAAATGCTTTTTCAACAAAAATTAGTCATGGGGTATCAAGACATGACAAACAAACCAAACAGGATGAGACATACTCAATGCTGCCCCAGAATTATGGTCATTAACAATCAGCAAGTGAGAAATATTTGACATCTTCAAAAGGTAATTTTGATGACTCTTTTGAGGTTGACAAAGGTTCAAGAACTAAAGATGAAGATACTCATAATCTATGTTGGGTGGATATTCGATTTGAGAAAAGTAGACTAAATGAGAGGTTGCAAGAATTGGGTATTCCTATGTCATTATCAGATTTTGCATGGATGGATGGATGTAGGATACACCTCACACAAAAAAATTGTGAGGTGGATTGCCTTGTTTTCCTTGGGAAGATGGACTTCTATTTGAAAGGAAAGATGACTATTGAAGAGGTATTATGTCCTATAGCGGATCATTGGGATAGTGAATCAAGGAAGGAGGAAGATGAATGTGATCAAACCCATGAGAATTTGGAAGATATTTGCTTACCTGATGAGGAAGTTAAAGTGATCAGCATACAATAGGACTATGGTGAGAAAATTCAAAATGATGCAGAGGATGAAATTATAGATATATTCATAAACATTTTCATAACAAGTGAAAGTGAAGAGGTATCTTCTTATAAAATCATGAGTGATGATGCACTTTATTCTTTGAATGCCAATCATGATGAAACCCAAAGAGAGGAGATACAAGAGGGTCAAAAGGATGATCAAAGGGTTTTCCTAGGGTCTGCAACACTAACACATGGCCAAAAATGTGGAACGAGGGACTTGCCAATCGAGAAACAAGATGACTCTTTGTTTCTATCATCAGATGAGGTAGATAAAGTGTTTGATCTGGTATCATGTTTGAGTAAAGAAATGCCCATTTTGGGTATTCCATTCATATATCAGACCTTACAGTAGCCAATTCATGTAGAGTTCATCCATTTGATCTACATCCAGAAGTAAGTTGTCCTGACTTCATGCTAGCTTGGGAGATTGCCTTAGAAGGTAAGAACAATTTTGAACATGTTTCTTTAAATCTTGAGGGAGAAAATGATTTCATTGAGGATACTAATGATTCTTACAATTCAAACATCATGTTTATGGTTGAATTTGTTAGTCCTAATAAGGTTAAATGTGATGATTCATTATTTAGGCCTAATGTTGATTATAGCAAGGATCATAGTCTTGATGCTTTTCCTTTTGAGCCTTGTTATAATGACAGGTATAGTACATCACCAATGCCTATTTATTCTTATGGTGTGCATGTACTTGATGAGGATGGAGTGGTGTACCCTAAGTTAAGACCTCTAGAAGAAGAAATCATGTTTTGTGAGTATAATCCCATGGTTGGGAACTCACTAAATCAGATTGTATCTTTCCATTATCCCTTACAATTTGATAATTTTCAATTTGAATATGGTGCTGAGGGTGAAAAAACTTGTTTATGGATTAACCATGATCATGGAGTGTTGCCACAACTTGTGATTTTGTACAATTGGTACCCAGAATTTGAACAAAACTTGTCTAAATTTTATTTTTCTAAGTACAAAGATGAGTTTGCATTCCTTAGAACTATACAAGGCGTGTTATTGCTACTACATGGAGAGGAAAATCAATTAACCAGTAAATCATATGATTTTTGTTCTAAATCTTCTGTATATAATTTGTCTTTAGTTTCGTTTAGGTAGGTGTCTGTCTTGGTTTTGTTTTCTTCTTTTTTGGTTTTATCGCTTCTGTTTGTTGTGTCAAGGGAGTCAATGCATTTTTTCAGGGTTGTTCCCAACAAGTGGTCCATGCCAACTAGTCCTCGATTAGAGTCAAAGGTATTTCTTAGTCAAAATTTCTAAAAGAGATGTATCTTGCAAGAATTTATACATGGGGATAAGAAATGGTGATACCTTTTTCTGGAAACCAAGGTGATGTTCAACGTTGATCATCCTAATCATGAGATATACATTAAAATATGACATTGGAAACATTGGTTTCTTGGGCAATTGTTAGTTAGAGCCAACACCAACATGTTGACATGGGTACCCACCAGTCCCAGAACCCTTCTCTATCTGCAACTTGACTATAAAAAAAAGAGTAAGGAAAGAGAGGACAAAAGGGAGAAGAATGTGAAAGAAAAATGAATCATTCAAAGTAATGGTCGCTAAGGTGATTATAATATTATGCCAAGGTAGTAGAGTCTAAGCACTACCTGGGTTTATCAAAGGAAATAAAATGAAGGCATCCAAGAAGTAGCATACTCAAAGCACCAGTGGCCTAAATCGGTCACCAATCAAGAAAGAAGAAATAATTCCAAAGAGAGAATCCTCCAAATACCTCTACTTCAAATATTGTTAGAAGATAGAGAAGGGTGACTCTAGAAATCTCTACCAAGGCTATGGATGCCTAACTGGCAGTAGAGAAAGGTTATATTGGGACTTGGGGGAAACTTTTTCAGGGCTATGGACGCTTGACTGGCAGTAGAGCTCTTCTCGGGAAGCCCTTGTCAACATTGTGAAGGTTGGTTTTGGCTGATATTCGTTTAAGTTATCTTCATCAAAATGTTAAAGAAATGAACACACAAGTGCACACATAGGAAGAAACAACAAAGGAATTCAATTTTGAGAGTTGGCAAAAGAATATTTCCATGAGCGGTACTTGGGTTTAGTTTATTGCAAGATGAGTTTTCAGAATTTGTTTGTGTATGTGGTAAATTTGGCCTTGTTAACTCACCATACACTTCAACATAGTCCTTCTTCACCAGATACACACAAGAATGAATATGAGTTATTCATCCTGCCTACCTGCATGATTCAACCTATTGCCTTCTATCCATACAGGGTTTTCAAAATAGCTCTCAGAACGAGAGTCTCACAACCATAGACCAATCTAGGAATAAAGGATTTTTCTCCATGAATGCAATGCAATGGAAGATTATTCTAAGAATTGAAAGATGCAAGATTAATCTAAGACATGATTTCAATGCAATTATTCTATAAATTGAAATTATTCTATTGCAAATGAAAGCTTTTAACTAGAAATGAGATGATCAAAATGTAGGAACAATTTAGTATTCTAACAATGCATATTTTCTCTAGGGGTTTTGAATGAGGAATGAGAGTTATTTTATAGACTCAGAGGTTGTTCAGAATAGAAACTTTCCTTTTTAAAATAAAATAGATAGAAAAGCCAGTTCAAATTAGAAAGCTTTCTTTAAAAGAAATCAATAAATTGTTTTCCCTTTGCTTTAACTATTTTTTTCTTTGATTTTAACTATTTTATTTATGATTTTAATTGTTTTCTTTCTCTTTAAAGCACAGTTAAAGAGAAGTTTCCAATTCTGAACTGAAGATAAGATTTTGAGAGAATATTTAATTAATTTAATAAAGTATGACCTCATAATTGCTTTTTCTCAATTATCTAAATAATTAAATTCAATTATTGAAAATGAGGATATTTATTTAATAATTAAATATTATTTAATTCCCTTTTATGTGTTTTAGCTAAAAGGGGTGAATTTAATTTAATTAAA
>MU226206.1:747134-766542 GCA_018584345.1 Thuja plicata
TCAAGAATCTGAATCCACATGATGTGGCTGGAGGCAATGTGATGAGATTATGCTCAAGAAGTTCCTCCAATGCTGATTGATAAGATTGTCCCAAAGGAGTAAAGACTCTTTCTAAAGGATAATTAGACACTTCTTGACTTGCAATATCTTTCTTGTGTGGATAGAAAATACTTTCATCTGATGTTGTCATAGCTTCCTCTACATTCTCTTGATCAAAGTTGGGATTGTCATAAAACTATTCTTGATCAAAGATGGGATTGTCATACCAAGATTTATCCATGTTGGAAGAAAGTGAAGAAATGTGAGAATCATGATCAAATAGCAAAGGACAAGTTGATCTTAATGAGGATTTGTCGAATGAAGTATCCTTTTCCCCCTCTAATTCTTGGAGTTGAGATTGCATAGTTTGAAGCTGTTTCCATAAAGATGCCATAAGAATCTCTTTGTTCGTATTGTTAGGACCATAAGGTTTAGCCCATTTTCTTGTAGACATTGTAAGATTGTCTGAATGTGCGCTTGCTTAGAAGATTGAAGAGAAGGTATGATGAATCAATTGATTAGCTGACGGGTGCTTAAGTGATATCTAAAGTGCTGATTAAGTCCAAGACCAAAGGACAAAGGAGATAATGTCCAACTGAGATAGAGGTAGCAATGACTTTGATCTTGAGTCAAGGTTGACGAACCTGCTTTCACAACTCAGAATAAGGACAATGCAAACATAGATGATAAGATTGAAATAGATAGTGGGTCACTTGGACTAGCACAACAAAGTCAGATTTTGAAATAGCGACTAGTTGGGTTGTCAATAGATTGCAGTAAAAGATAGACTAGTAGTGATGTTGATGAGAATGCAGATGTGTGAAAATTCAGATAGAACCTTCACAGTAGAATAAAAATTTGGACAACAAGTTCATAGATTTCCAGAGTTCCTTAAAATGACTTCTAGTTCACACAAGCATAAATAAGTTGATTTGGTTGACGACACTGTGATGATACCTAAAGTGTTATCCAAGTCCAAGACCAAAGAGACCAAGAGATAAACATTGAACTGAGGAGATAGAAAAAGACTCTGATCTTGAGTCAAGGTTAACGAACCTACTCTCACAACTCAGAATAAGGACAATGTAGACAAAGATGATAAGATTGAACAAAGGACTCAGTCAATTGGACAAGTGTAACAACATCAGATTTCAAGATAGCGATAGGTTAGACTAACAACAGATTGCAGTTGCATGTGAACTAGCAGAAGTGTTATGACAGTGCAAATTTTAGAACAAACTAAATGTAGTAGGATAGACTGATGAAAGACCAAGTTTTGACAAGTTTTTGAAACAAATTTCATAGAGTTTTGATAGAGTTTCGGCAGAGTTTCGATAGAGTTTCGACAGAGTTTCGACAAAATTTAGGCAGAGTTTCAGCAGAGTTTCAGACAAGATAAGATAGACAAATATCCAAAGTTTACAGTTGTCCAAATCGTTTGATTGTTGTTGTTGTTTTAGTAAACACTCACACAAAACACATCATGGAGATTGTTTGTAGTACCAGAATATACACATCATAATCCTAGGATAGCCAGGGAAGTATCTGTTGAATCCCCACTTGAACTAAAGTTCAACTATGCTTACTCATAGCGAACAACTTAGACGCTTGGAGGCACGGGCTCCTCCTTACATGTGCACTCAATTCTCAGGCACACCAAGCTTCGAACCCCAAAAGAACTGCTTCCCAAAGGGCTGTTGTCTCTACTAAGAGTCGTAAAAGTGTGGGGCATCTTAGTCGGTCTCTAACCTTCCGCGCCAATAGATAGAGGGTTTTTGGATACTATAACAATAGTTTGTAGTAAGGACATCCATTCAGGTGGTTGTGATCAAGTCATTTTCCCAATAAAGGGGGCTCTCCCAATCCTTTCAAAGTAAGGCTTTCACCTTAATGATGTTGGGACATTAACGCACCACTAGGGTATTGGAGGAGATTTTGGTTGCCACAATGAATTCACACCTGTCCATTGTGAGATTACTCACAATGGCATTTTTTATATACTGATTCAGAAGGGCTTGGCTTTAGCTTGTTACCGATTGCGCAATCCACTCTCACTGGCTTTGCTAAAGTACTTGGGAGGTAGCCACGCTAAAGGATTTGTATGGATTTCTCTTACACCCAAGATCTGCGAAGGCAAGGGGAGAGGATACGTCCATGCAATTCCTTGGGTTTACAAAACTAGAAGACACTTCAAGCAGAATAAGAAATTGACAATAATGTTTCTGGATTTCTGATCATCCCAAAAGGGCGAGATCATAGTTTCATGATATTATTGTCATCCCCAAAATATCAAACAAATGTTCATTTTAAGAAGTCTTGCATGTGGGTTCCTATTTTAAGAAATCAAAAATAAGATGCAAGCACAATGTTTTGCATTCTATTGATCAAAGGCAACCTGCAAAAGCAATTCATGAGTAGTTTGTGTTTTAGTCTTCTTGGATAACATTCTGCAAACCATTGTTAGGCTATATGCAAAAGATAATCACATAAAAATCAAAGCCAAAGATTAGTCCCCATTATCAAAATCATAAAATTAGAAAAAAGATCACATATTCAGAAAGTAGACAGAAAATAACGCACTTTCAAAATAAATTGCACTAAAAAATGTTATCGTATGAGCCTGCACGAGGCTTTGGAAGCTGCAAAACATAGGATTAGACAGGTAAAGTGATGAAAACCTACCTTTTTTGATAAATCTGTCACCAAAATCTAGAAACTAAGAAAAACCCAGAAATATTTAGACAATTCTACCCAAAATTAAAAAAAATTGCACTCAATTTGGACCTAAAATAAGCAAGATATGATCATTTAAAGTTAGACTGCAAATTCAAAAAGTTCAATGGTGAAAGCTAAAGATTTTCAAACCCTGATGATGTCATCAACCTACGAGTTTAAATTTGACGATTTCGTGGCTATCATAGAAGGTCATGTAGAATGATGGTTTGACGGCCGTCAAATTTAACATAGTAAAAAAATTAGATTTTTTTTAAATTTTTTTTTAAGATTTTTTTTTCAAAAATCTGCCTTGGGCTGCATGTAGAAAAATATGAAATTTGCCTTGATTTCTGTGTAACAGGTTGTACGACCTCCTTGGGAAAAATCTTTTTGTCACAGATTCAACTTTTGATAAGTATAGGCATGTTTACAGTTGTTTTCAACTGAAACAATGTTCCGGACGCAATGGTGTAGTCAAATTTGGCTCAAAATGAGAGCTTCAAAAACACTAAGAGAATAATAGATAGAAGATAGAAGAAATTTTTGAACTTGCTCTATGCTAAAACAAAGATGAAGAAGAAATGTCTCAGACATTGCAGATAAAGAAATGCCTCAGACATTTTTCCTTTTGTTTGGGCTATTTGTTGTGGGTCCACAACACATGCCCCATTTTGGCCACTTCACCTAATGGGGCCCCCTTTTTTATGTAATGTTTTTTAGTTTGGTAGTTTGTTTTTGGTTCAAATTTGTAATTTGGATCATCGTAAGAGTGGTGGCTTAGAATAGTTTCTTGCTTTCAATAACATGTTGCTAACAAATGCATTTGCATACAGGATACAAATGTGTCAAATCCTCAACCAGTGAAAAGAATGCCAGAAAAGACAACAGCTCTGCCAATGAAGTACCATTTCAAAGGATACCACATCCCCCACTAAGGTGGGCAATTTGAACAGTGAGATCACCGACAAAGACATAGGTCATGAATATATTCCATAGGAAACATTATTCAAACACCTCAAAGGAATGATTGTTGCATGGGAGCACATACAAGGATTTGCAACAAATGTGTCAATTCAGAGAAAATATGAAGAAAATCATGAATGGCATTGGAGAAGTTTAGAAGTTTGAGGCATACCTTTCTAGGTTTAGGGAGAGGCAACAGGAAAAGATGAATTTATAAATTTTCTCAGTTCTGATGAAGTCCAAGAAGTTTCAAAGAGATTTTGTAAAGCTCACCCTAGGATCCTGCCAAAAAGTCATTTTGGACTAAGCCATTTTTCAAGTCATGAGGTTTTTTTTTGTTACTTTCGCAGTTCAAACTTTTCTTGGACTTTCGCTATCTAAAAGTCCAAAGTTATGGAGGTTTGCTGGAAGTTTTCGCTATCTAAAAGTTTGAAGTTCTAGAGGTTTTCTTGAAACTTTCACTGTCTGAAAGTCTGAAGTTCTGGAGGTTTGCTGGAAGTTTTCGTTGTTTGAAAGTCCAAAGTTCTGGAGGTTTGCTGGAAGATATCTCTGTCCCAAAGTCCAAATTTTTGGAGGTTTGCTAGACTTTTGTTGTCCAAAAGTTTGAAGTTCTTGATGTTTGCTAGACTTTCAGAGTTTCGGGCTCTACTGGACTTTTCAGAGTTTCGGGCTCTGTTGGAATTTTTCTGAGTTTCAGACTTCGATAACCTTTTCATCCTTTCAGACTTCGAAATTCTAAATATTTTGGAGTCATAAGGATCCATACTTAGCCATTTTTCCATAGGCAAGTTTTTTTGACATTTCGGCCTTTCGACCTTTTTGGCCCTTTTGGCCATTTCAGCCTTTCGGCCTTCGAAAGGGATGAAACTTTGACTCCTCCAATTTTTGATTTTGACACTTGGAAATTTTTACACTTGGAGATTTTCGGAGGAGAGGTTGGGGTCCAAAATTCTGAGTTTTTTCCAGTGAGATCACTTTTTTACATGGAGTTTGAACTCCAGATCAGATGGGTGCTCAACTAGAGTTTGTTTTTGAAGGAATAAGGGTCCCCTATCATTTCCCACCATAGAGAGAACCCCAAATGAAGATTCCAAGGGAGAACTCCAAGATCAAGAAGAAGACTTTAGTTGCATGCAGAGAAACCCTATCTTCTTTCTCTCTCTTTTCTTGGCGAGTTTGATCCTTCTTGCATTAAAAAATTGATTGTAAATGGATTAAGAATCCATGCAAGTTGTTTAGTATCATTTACAATAGTTTTATTTCAGCAAAGTTTTAGTTTTAGTTTATTTTCATTAATTTAGACTCTCTGATGCCCTAATTTTGGCATTCAAAGTTTGTGGATCAAAACTCTATATATTGTAATCAAAAGCAATGTAATGGGGCAGATTCTTAATACAATAAAGACATACATTTGGTGCTTCACTCGTGGTGTGTGAATTGCTGCTACCTATACAAAATTATTGAATGTATGCTTGCATTGTTCATTATTTTTAGAGAGCCTCTTGTTTGTTGTGCTTCTAATTTGTGTTTCTTTAGTTGTGGTTTTTTGTTGTTTACTTTACCTTACTGTGATGAATGCATGGAAGAGATCATCTTTGGGCTTAACAATAAATCTGTCTTGTGGGTGTGCACATCTTGGTGGCTCCACGATTCGATCAATTTTGAATATCTTGCATGAGTGAATATGTCTTCTCTCTAGACGCTTGCATCCGTGGGGTAGTGAATTGTGACTTGGTCTGATTTATGCTTCGTGCGTTTACTCCAAATCTCTCCCATCATTCAATTCGCAAGGAAGGGTTTACCTTGGGAATAACCCTGTTATTCTTTCAAGAGAGGAAATCAAATTTTTGAGATCCTAGCAAGTTGACTTGTGTCAAAACAATGCTCAATAGTATTGATGTTATTATTCCCTTAGAATTAGAAATACCTTCTTTGTGTGTTTCATTTCATGAGATAATTGACAAGGATACTTTTCAGGAACAATGACTACAAGAATTAGAAATGTTGGATGAACTACAGATAAATGCTTTGGAGCATATTAAGGCTTATCATAAATCACTTCAGAAATAGTATAATCATAAGGTGATTGAACAGTCATTCTTGGTAGGTGATTTAGTGTTGTATGAAAATCAAAGGAATGTGAGTTCTTTACCCGGTGAAAAAAGGAAGTTTAGCCCTAATTGGCTTGGACCTTTCATTGTAATTGAGGATTTTACTTTAGGTGCTTATAGGATTGCTGGTATGAATGGTGTCCCTCTTAAGGAACCTATAATTGTGCATCGCAAACATTATTATCCCTAAATACATCATTCTTTATTTATATATTTATGTATTCCTTATAGAATAGTTAGGTCTATTTTATAGGCTATGTAATTCGAATGCATTCATACATAATTTCACTCTTTCTTTCTGTTAAGTTTTTTTGTATTGATGAAAAGTAAAAGTAATCAATTATAGAACTAACTGGGCAAAGAAAATATTTTATATATAAACTTCTATGAGTTTGGTACATATATGGCACATGTGCCATGTCTATCAATCTCTATCTCTATGCTATGAGGGTTGGTGGTTCCTAGGTCTCTCTTATCTATGGTGTGAGGCTGAGGATCTCGGTACAGTAGTCCGTGTGTGGCTCCTTGACATGCTCATCTGATAGTTATGCTCCTGAGCTCTCTATAGGTCAACCATCAATTTCTCTTCTCTCTCTATGCATAACCTCAGCTCTCACTGGATGCATGCTAAAATATCCACATGTCTGTCAAGATCCCTCTGTCCAATAAGGGACTCTCACTTGCTAGATGGTATTCAATAGGAATTACATGTATCCTTTAGGATCTTGAATACAAAGCTCCTCAACTCTGCTACGCTAGCTGCAAAATTCAAACATATTTATCTTTTAGTACTTCTTCTAAGAAAATATTTACTTAAAATATTCTAATCATTCACATATGTCATACCTGGTTCTCCCTTCTGAGTGTCACCAAAGGATCTAGATGGTGGGGGCATGGATTGACTACCCTCTCCCCACTCACTATGTCTGGGTCTAGGAAGTGGTGTCTCTATATGCGCATGGGGAGGTCATCATGATCTCAATGGTACAACACAGACTACATGATCATCTACACCTGTACTACCGCATGGGGCATCTCCTCTTCTCTTTCATCTACTCCCTGATATTCTCTCTCCTCTCCTCTCTCCTCTTCTCTCTCCTCCTCCATAGGATCTCCCTTAGAGATGGCTCCTCCTCATCTCTCTGATCCTCCTCTTCCTCCACTGGTATGTCACTACCTCGGTGGGTCCTCTCTGAAAGACCTGGATCACCTATGGTGTAGTCATCAGGGAAGATGTGGTGGGTCCCTTGTAACTCCAATATCTGATATAGTCTCTATTGATGCCTAAATAGGATACATTGGGAGCTACCTCTATATCCTCGGTCTCATTTGTCTCACTATCTACAATATTTGTTACTATAGGTCAGCATATAGCACCGGGTCTCTGATAGTATCTTGTTGAGTATACATACCGAGGTACTGTCTGGGGGACCCCCTGTGTCAGACCAAACTATCTCATCACTCTATCATAATAGTATGGCATCACTGCATGACTGATAGGACCCTCTAGCAGCTTGCACTATTGTTAGTGTCTCAGCTGGTTTCGAGTATCTGGCCATTCTATCATCCAATAGTATGGTCTCCATATCACATCAATACCTAGTATACAGTTGAAGTGTACCCTCCAAAAGAGGATATCCCCATACTACCAGACATCTGCTAGAGGATAAGAAAAATCTCTTGGTGTGCTCGCATCTACCATCACTAGAACACCGTGTGGTCATGTACATGTGTAATGCTCAAACATCCAAACCTGTAGCAAGGTGCATACTGTAAGACTCTCTTGCTGGAATCTCACTAACTGACACAACTCATGGTAAAGATGGGCTAACCTGTTGTGACCCCATGAGAAAAAATTCATGTTGCTCTCTATCCTATTTACGAGATGGGTGAATGGTTCTAAGAAGACTGTACCCTTTGTGTTGGGTGCTACAACCAAAGAGAGTATACATAGCATCACTCTCTATACCAAAGGTGTCGGGCCTACTAGTATGGATGATAGAGTGATTTGATCTGATTGGGTCCTCATCTGTGGTACTTGTCCCAAATAATACTCCAAATCTAAAAAAACCTCAGGAGGACCCCACTACACTCTTGGTCTAATAGACTCACCTCGTACTGGAAGTCATAGGATCCTATATACATCCTTTGGTGTGATCATGATCTCTCCTGACGGAAGATGGATGGAACAAGTGTCCTCATCCCACCTCTCTATCATGGCTGATATCATGGATTGATGGAACCTCATCTGTTGTAGGACTACTACCTAGTATAATCCTACATCTCTCAATAGTTGTATTGGCACTTGAAAATTCAGGCCAAAATATATGCAAATTATTAGGGAAGTATAATATTTGTTTTCATTTTCATGTTATTTCCTTATGTTAAAAAATTAAACAACTGAAAAAGCCTAAATAATTATCATTATCCTATTTTCATGTTAATGGAATAAGCTTTTAATTATTTTATTTCAATAAATTAAATGCATATATTTTTTGAAATAAAAATTGTTATAAAATAATAATTGTGTTGTTGGGAAAAAAGGTGTGGCGATCGGGAGTTGAACAGTCGACATCTCAAGCCACCCCCTTTTTTCCTACCTATCTACCCTCCTACCCCCGAACCAATTGTCCTATGTTATTCTTCGAGAGTATGGGTGGAAATTATGGGATAAGTGTTAGATTATTCTATTTTAATGTAAAATTAAAAATTGTTGGAACACATAAGTGTATTGTTTATTACTAATGTGATTTTTATTTATTATTTAACATGAAATCATTAGTATGAAAAGTATATTTGTATTAAAAGATTATTATGTTTTTTAAGTTTTGAAATATTTTTATTGATGTTTATTTTTAATTTTCAAAATCTAAAATACAATCTTTGTTTTACTCTATTATTAATTTTAATCTTATAAAGGGTAATCAAACTTACGAGGTAAAATGGGTGTGATTGATTTTATATACATAAACCCTAAATTTGTTTTATAAAATGATTGTGAAATTATTTTAGCAATATTCATAATATTAGGGTTGTCATCTTGCAATAAAGTTATCATTTGCCTTAAGTTTTAATATTGAGATATGAGGTATTTCCTTCTTTTTAGGGTGAATTATAAGTTTCTATAACCTAATATTTTAGAAATTTGGTTTATAATTTACATTGCCTTATGTTATGTAAGGGTATTGTTTTTGCAACTTGATAAAATTTTTAGGGTAAAAAGGATAGAAGCTTTTAAAAAAATAAAATCATATACCCTATTGATTGACCTTGAGCATTATCTTGTTAATGGGATTATTAAAGTACATACATATGACTAAATTACTTGAATATTATCATTACTTTTATTATCAAGACAATTTCATGATTGAATTAATGTTTATTTGATATAATAATTGATAATTAAATAATCTTGAATTGAGATCATATTGAAAACTTAAAACATTATTAAATATGATAATTTTAATTTTAAGTTTTAGATTATTTAATTTTGAATGTTTTTGTGCAGGAACTAAATGATGGATCACTATGCACAATACCTGAAGATATAGCAAGATTAAATATGTTATACAGGAAATGTTTTTCCTAAAAACCATTATATGGTTAAATTTGTAATTTTAGGGTTAGTTACCAGGATTAGGTCTAGTGAAAGGGCATGTCTTTTCACTAAGAACCTTTGATAAATATATTTATAGTGAAACATTTGTACCAAAAAGGGGATATTATTATGACGGCAAAAAATTGGAAACTCTCTCCAAAACTATAGATTTGAACTTATGTACAAATTTCCAAGTGCAAATATCAGATAAGTGCTTATACTTCAAAGTTAATATAGTTTTTATGTTTAGTTAGTTTTTCGGATTACTCTGTGAACCAGGGTATCCTACTGTGTTATCTATTTGATACTTTTATTTATAATTAATTTATGCAATTCGAATATTGGTAGCATGGTCTGAGAATCTGTTACTTTTCCTTTTGGGCTCTTAATTTGAGTTAAAAAACCATAGGGCTAATTGTATAAGTTGTTTAAAATTTAGTTTCAATTGGAATCCTATAGGATGATGGTCTCACTTTATAGGAGTGAATTACCTTAAAATTGTCTCCGTCTATATGTAGGATTGATATAATTGACTCTATTCCTGATTTCGTATCAGGCACTGGTCTATTTTTCATTTGAAATTGTCATTTGTTCTTTCTGTAATTTACAAATATACCTATATCTTTCTCATAAAGTATTCAATTAGGTTTAGCATTATTTTTAAGCTTTAGATTAAGTTTCAAGCTATCTGATGATTAGGATTTAGGTTTATTTTCCTTCAAAGGATTGTTAATCCCTTTGGAAGTATTTGCTTTTGTTGTGCACGTATTTGTGCAATTTGAAAGCACTTTTGATTCAAGCCTACCAGCCTTGGCTCGATTGAGTCAGAATTGCAGAGGCACTTGTTTGTGCTTGTTAGTTGGCCTCAAAACGGTTCAACATTTTTGAGCACCAAAAAAATGGCGACTCTATTGGGGAATCGCTGTAGTAAAGAATAGTTTTAGAATCTTTGGTTACCCATATAGAGACTCTACTGGGATAAGGAATTCAGAACAATTATATATTCTGCACGAAAGTGTGGTGGCGACTCTACAATAAATTTTCAGTGAATTGTGATAAAACTAATGTGGGGAAGAAGATCTTTGCACAAAGAAACAGACAACCATATTGAGTTGGAATTCAAGAATCAACCAAGCAAACTCAAAAATATTAATATAGAGATGTCACATATTGGTTCTAAACAATCCCTGGACAAACTATCTGAGAATAAGGAGCATAGTGGGAGTAGTCATAACAGTGATGAAGATAATATAAATCCTTTTCATTCAAATGTCAATTAGTGCAATTACCAAAATGAGGAAGAAGATGAAAAAGTTGATATTCAGATGCAACAATCAATCCGACAATTTGCTAAACATATTCATGATAAAAAAGATTCACAAAGAATTTTAGAAAACAACCAATCGATATTTTAGAACATTTTGGATTGCAGAAAGATGACATTGTTACTCCTCCAGAGAGTATAAAAGGATCAGAACAACTCAATGAAGGAAAAAGAGTTAATGAAGGAGAAATAAATCAAAGTGTCAGAACAATAAAGTATATACCTTCGCATAAAAAAGATGCTGAGCGTATTCAAAATAATTATAATAATCTGTTGTTTGATACAAATGAAGGAATGAGTTTAATTGGACAACAACAAAATAATGATTCAGATAATTGGAATCACAAAAAAGGTTTTAGTTTGATGAACCAAAACCATTTGTGGCAAAATATAGAAATTGAAATGAGAAAAAATAATTATGACGAAGGTCATAATTTGTACCCTAAAGTTTGGGGACAAAATAATAGCAGCTCTTACTGGCCGTTACATAAAGAGTTATCAAATCAACATGTAGATGGTCGAGAGAATATTTACCATGAACAAGGTGAACCCTATTCTCAAGCAAGAAATCTTACATTGAACCGGCATGTTGGTACTTACCAAATAGATAAAAATGATAAAACACAGCAGTATATGCTTGCGCAGGGGAAGGATAATGAGGAATTTGATAATAGCTTTTATAAACAATGCAACAGAAATCATAGACCTGCACAAAAGGAGTATTATTATAAAGATAATGATAACATATGTGAGTAGAACCGAATACCACAAAAAACAAATAATACTTACCCATTTGTGCAGAAGAATGTCAAGTATTATAAGGATCCTTATGTTAATGACTTGAAACACCAGTGTACTGATTCACGTGAGGACCCAAACAGCAGTTGTGAACATGCATAGAAATGGAATTATGAATAGAAAAACATTAACAATGATTATTATAATAACAAGGTGACAGATTGTATTGCGCAAAAGGGCCAAGACCAGTTTGTGCAAGATGTTGACAGCCATCATGGAGTTGGTATTCATCAACGTATGCAGCAGCAGATGCATAATGATTCACACCAGAAGGATGCACTAAACACCTGCATGCCACATCAACAAAAATTCCAGCAGAATGATCTAGGCAGTCATGTTAATGGTTGGAAGAATCACGTAGAAAATGAAAGTGGTTCAACATGTATAAACCACGGGCAATCCCAAAGACATGGCATAAATATTGAGACACATACTGCGCAGCAACATAGAGATGGCAATGAATATGCCAACTATGCACAGGAGACAACAACGAATAGTCTCTATCCAGCGCAACATTATGTTATCGATATGCATCAACAAAATGACACAAATAAACTCCAGCTTGGTGAAGAGCCCGTGCAGCCTTGTGTTGACCTTTTGCAAAGTGAAAAAGGAAGTAAACATTATCTATATCCTACCCAAGGTGGTGGATTATGTATCATGCAGCCAGCTAGAAACCATACGCAGCATTATATTAATGTTATGCAAGGCCAAAATAATGAAGAGTGTCCACAGATTGAAAATTATATTGCCCAGCAATATATCGAACCAAAGCACCATATTGTGGAGCCCGTGCAGCACCATGGAGAGATAAGACAGCCCCAGTATAGTTCTATGCCAAACTATCAAGCACATCAGCGAAGTGGTAAAATACATTATCAAAATCCTAGTCTCCACGGTGAAAAACGTGACTAGCACATTCAGGAAAATAAAAAAAGATATGCCTATGGTAAAAATAATAATGAATTACATCATTACAAACATCCGGATTCATATGTGCATGAAGGGAAGAATGAGAATAATTATTATGAAGGAAGGATTCACGCAAATAACAATAATGCGCAGCATGGTGAAGATAAATATATGTTAAGTAATATTCATCAGTACAGGCACAGGGAGAATGAATATAGTAATACAAATATTCACGCCAAAAGTAATAAAGATGTTCATTTTCAACAAAATAATTATTTGTGTAATACTAATGTTGGAAGGAATAAAGATGAAAGAAAATACAATTATGATGAAAGTACCAGAGAATATACACATCCAAGAAACTATGTACAAAGTCAGGGTGGTGTGCATGTTAATACTTTTACAGAGGATTTAAGAGATGAATGCCTGCAATAGAATGGAGATTATACACAGGGAAGAGAAGAAAGTTATTATATTAATTCTTTGTCTGGAAGAACTAATACACAACCAATGCAGAGTTCAATATATCCAAGAGGAGGGATACCAAATCCAATGAATATGGCTCAGCAGCCTCACAATGGTCAATATGATAATCTGGAAAATCAATACCAGAGAGGTAACCCTATTCCCCAAAATCAATATTTTCAGAATAATAATAATAGAAACCTATTTGATGCCAGATTTCAAGAAGTTAATGAGAGATATAAACCATTAGATTTTTCAAATGTGATGTGTTGTCCTAATCCTATACCAAATAAATTAAAGACTATTATTCCCAAGTTTACTGGAGATGGATCTCAATTAGTAGAACAACATGTCATTAATGTCAAAAATATTGTTTATGAATTTGACATTACTTATGAAGATGTGTGTATGAAAATGTTAGTTCTTTCACTCAAAGATAGTGCAGACGAATAGTACAGGAATCTACCAGATAGATCAATTATTTTTTGGCAAAGTTTTGTTGATTTGTTTATGGAAGAATTTGGGGATCACATAGATCCATCCTTTGCAACTCACGAATTAACAACTATGAGGAAAAATTTGAATGAAATAGTAAAGGAGTTTAATAAAAAATTTAACAGGGTGTTGAATAAGATTCCAAAAGATATTCACCCTGTTGACCCTTTTTTAATTACCTTTTATTTGAAAGCTTTTGATGTCAAGATGAATTACGAGATAAGGTCTCATAAACTGACAACTTTACAACAGGCTTTCAAAATAGCATTGAATATTGAAAACAATAGAATAGCTACCAGAAGAATTGATAAAAGAAGTGATCCTAAGCTATTCGATCCTTTAGTCCTGAAAAGGAACAGTGAAAGTGATAAAATAGATGAATTAGTAAGTTTGATGAAGAATTTGCAACCAAACAAAAGTCATTTTCAAGCAGGAAGACAGGACAGAAATTTCAATAGAAATGATAGATACAGATTGTAGGACATGCCTTATCATACAGAATGGAAAGATGGAAAGCCCTTAAAAAAGCAAACAGATACTCCAGACCCTCTTAAGAAAAATAATTATTTTATAGGGGATGAGCTTTGGTGTGATGTTTGTAAAATGCCTCACCCTTAGGAACAATGCCTTATAGCACAAAAGATTCTGGAAGAGGAAAACCAGGGATATGAAGAGAGGCCTATGATAAATGCTCTTTCATCTACACCCTTTTGGTCAGGAGATAGCAATGATTCAGATGGTGAATACATGCCAGATGAAAGTTATAGGAGGTTAGGTTACCAACAAGAACAACAAATCTTTTCAGATAATGATGAGAATCCAGAAATAATAAGGTCAACTAGAGAGGAAAGAGAAGCATACATTGTGGCAGCATTGGAGAAGGTTCGTAGCAACTATCATTTGAGGAACAGGGTTGTAAACTCAGACCAAGAACAAGCAGTGGGAATGTTGAAAGCTTCAAAAAGGAGTAGTGATGCAAAGAGTGGAAAAGTGGAACTCCCCAAAAGGCAAGTTGATTCAACACTAAAGATAAGCAAACCAATGGATAAGAAAAATAATGCAGGTAAGCAAATTTCTAACTGTGCTTCATTCATGTCTCAAGTATTATCTCAGGTAAAACTTTCTGTCCCTCTAATGGAAATGATGAAATTAATTGATTGCAGGAATGAAACACTCAAAATAATAAATGATTTTGTTAAAAAGGATTCAAAGGAACAAAAGGATAATGAAGAATTACCAGTTATTTACTTAGGAACTTCTGTTAATGAAGATGATACTAAAGTAGATCCATTCTTTCTAACTTTGTTAATAAACAATAAATTAGTAAGAAATTGTATGTTAGACTCTGGAGCAGCAGTTAATATCATGCCTCATGGATTTATGAAGGAATTAGGGATGAATGTAGATACTACTTATGGAAAGTGCTATGCTATGGATAATAGATCTATCCCTGTTATTGGAATAATGAAAAATGTTGAATTCAAGTTTCCTTCTTGTCCTAAAAATTCTTATAATATTGATTTCACTATTGTAGAAGTACCTCCTAGTTATGGAATGTTGTTATCTAGACAATGGTCTAACTTGGTAGGTGGTAATATCCAATTAGATTTATCTTATGCTTATATTCTAGCTAATGACGGGATTGTGAGGATTGATAGGGAACCAAGGTCTACTTATATCATTGAGGAAGTTGATCCAAGTCATGTTACATACTTTTTCAACACAGATATAGAGAACTTCCAAGTAAGTATTCGTAAAAATGTTGTTGAAAATACTAATCCTATTGAGTTACATGCTAAAGAAAATAGTACTTGCATTTGGAAAATGTTTTTTGATGGGTCATGTAGCAAAAGTGGTAATGGAGCAGGTGTAGTATTTGTATCCCCAAGTAGGAAATATTTCAAATATTCCTTTTTGTTAGCTTTTAATTGTACTAACAACACTACAAAGTATGAAGCACTTCTACTAGGTCTTAAAATAGCAAATAAACATGGTATTAAACTTCTTTCTATTTATGGGGATTCTGAATTAGTCGTATCTCAAGTTAGGGATAATTTTTTTACCAAAAATCAAAATCTAAAGAGATACAAGAATGAAGTTTGGGATTCTATAGAATGTTTTGATGCCTTTTCAATAACTTGGATAGATAGGTCAGAAAATATTCTTGCAGATTTTATGGCTAACTTAGCAGTTAGGCAGAATGATTTTCCTTGTGAGGATATTATATAGGTTGAGACCAAATCAAGACCAGCAGTACCTGATAACATTCAAAATTGGCAAGTTTTTGAAGATGATAGAGATATCATAAAATTCCCTGCATGTGAAGAAAGGTATGAAGATCAGTCTATCAATTTGAATGCTTATGTTGAAATAGTAGAAGGAAAAGAGACTTTATTTGGGAAAGAGATCATTCATCTTAAGACTAATAAAATCCCAAAGGGGCTTGTGGCATTAGAAAGAATGTTTGATCATAAAGACTCTAAGAATGAAATCAAGATAGACCAAACTCCAGTAGAAGAAATAGAAAGGATGAATTTGGGAAATGAAAATGCTCCCAAAGAAGTTCTTATTGGCAAGAAATTGACTCCAAAAATCAGATCAGATATTATTGGCTTGCTTAGGAAATACAAACATGTATTTGCTTGGTCTTATGATGACCTCAAAGCATATAGGGAAGATATATTCCAACATGAGGTACCCCTAAAACCAGATGCAAAGCCTTTTAGACAAAGGCAAAGACCCATAAATCCAAATTTGGCTCCTAAGATGAAGGAGGAATTAGTAAAAATGAGAGATGCTAGTATCATAAAACCAATTAGGCACTCTACTTGGGTTTCAAATCTGGTACCTGTTAGGAAGAAAAATGGAGATATCAGACTTTGTGTAGATTTCAGGAACCTAAACATATCTTCATTAAAGGAAAACTATGCATTACCTAACATGGAAGCATTATTACAAAAAATCATTGGTAATGAGTTGTTATCTATGATGGATGGGTTCTCTGGGTACAATCAGGTGAAGGTCAAAGAGGAAGAACAATATAAAATGACATTCACCACACCATGGGGTACATACATTTACGCTAGGATGCCTTTTGGACTTACGAATGTCGGGGCTACATTTCAAAGAGTCATGGATGTGGCTTTTGAGGATCTCATTGATGTTATTATGGAAATATATCAAGATGACATCGCAACTTATTCCAAAAAAGTAGAAGACCATTGCAAGCATTTAGAACAAATCTTCAAAAGAGCCCTTGAGTATGGGATATCCTTAAACCCAAAGAAATGTCACTTTGGGGTAACTGAGGGTAAACTCCTTGGGCATATCGTATCTAGAGATGGAGTGAGGATAGATCCAGAAAGAATTGAAGCAATTAACAAGATTCAGATTCCTAAAAATGTTAAAGGGATTCAATCTTTCTTTGGACAAATCAACTTTGTGAGAAGGTTTGTCTCAAATTTTTTAGAAATTGTTAAACCTATTGCAAGGATGTTAAAGAAAAATGCAGTTCTAAAATGGACAGGTGAAGCCTTAGAGGATTTTGTTAACATTAAGAAATCAATCAAGGAAGCTCGAGTTTTGAAATCCATTGATTTCTCAAAACCTTTTCAACTATTCTCTTTTGCTTCCTTTCACACCATTGCAGCTGTCCTATTACAGAAAAATGATGAAGGACATGAGCAACCGATAGCATTATTCAGTAAGACTTTACAAGATTTTGAATTAAACTATGATATACATGAGAAACAAGCTTACGCATTAGTAAAAGTAGTAAAGTCATTCAGGCCTTATCTAGTTGGAGCTAAGATTGTGGCATACATACCTAATGTGGCAACTAAAGACATATTGAGGCAATTAGAAGTCACGGGTAGAAGATGCAGATGGATCAATCAAGTTCAAGAGTTTGATATTGAAATACAAATCACTAAGTTAGTAAGAGGGCAAGGGTTGGCTAAACTCATGGCAGAAACAAATTTGGATGCAACCCAAATAAACCAAGTAGATTTGGATAACGCAGGAACTAGCATAAAAAATTGTCCATGGTACACAAATATAGTTTACTTCTTAAAACATATGAATTGTAAAGAAGGTTTAAATGATAATAAAAAAAGAACTATAAAACTGCAAGGATCAAGGTATGTACTGACTCAAGGAGATCTATATTGGAAAAACAATGATGGTATCCTTTTATTTTGTCTAGACACCTATCAGGCCAAATCAGTTATAAAGGAATTACATGATGGGGTATGTGGTGGTCACTTCTCAGCTAAGACAACAACTCATAAGATATTGCAAGCAGGGTACTATTGGCCTCATGTATTCAAGGACTGTTATGAATATGTTAAGAAGTGTGAATCTTGTTAGAAGTTCTCAGGAAAATTGAAATACAATGGCGCATTACCCCTTATTCCTTTACAAACTGAAAAGCCTTTTAAAATGTGGGGAATAGATTTTATTGGAGAGATTTCAGATGCTTCAAGTGGAGGTCATAAATGGATACTAGTGGCAACAGATTATTTCACAAAATGGGTTGAGGCTATACCTACAAGACAAGCTACAAGTAAGGTAGTCATCAAGTTTTTGACAAAGAACATACTTACCAGATTCGGAGTACCTTGTAAGATTCTTTGTGACAATGGCATGTGTTTCAGATCTAAGGAATTTTTAGAATTTTGTGAAAAATATGGTATCAACCTATCATACTCATCCCCGTATCACCCGCAAGGAAACGGTCAAGCAGAATCAAGCAATAAGAATATACTAAAGATTATCAGAAGAATGTTGAGAAATAATAAGAAGGCATGGGATTCAAAGGTAGGTCTAGCTTTGTGGGAAGATAGGGTAATAGTGAAAAGATCAACAGGTTTTTCTCCTTATGAATTGGTTTATTGAAAACAAGCAAGGTTACCATTGAACAATCTCCTACCAGTTTACAGGTTCATCCAGGAAGAAGAGCTTGACGATGTAAATTTTATGGAAGATAGGTTAAGCCAGTTATCAGAGCTAGATGAGATGAGAAGAATAGCGCAAGAAAGGAATCTGCATAAACAACAACAGATTAAGACCCTTCATGATAAAAGAGCATTAGACAGGCCTTTCAGAGAAGGTGATTGGGTATTAAAATGGAATACAAAATACCAAGACAAGGGAAAACATGGTAAGTTTGAGGCATTGTGGCTAGGACCTTACATGGTCATTTCAAAGGCAGGTGAGAATTCATACTACTTACAGGACACTGATGAAGTTATTCAAGAGTTCCCAACTCATGGTCAGTGTTTGAAACTCTTTTTCTCTTAAAAGCAGTAAGTATTCTCTAACTTGTACACTATTTTATTTGTTTTAAGCATTATGATAAGAGTCACTGTTGGCACCTGAAAATTCAGGCCCAAATATATGCAAAATATCAGGGAAGTATAATATTTATTTTGATTTTCATGTTATTTCCTTATGTTAAAAAATTAAACAACTGAAAAAGCCTAAATAATCATCATTATCATGTTTTCATGTTCATGGAATAAGCTTTTAATTATTTTATTTCAATAAATTAAATGCATATATTTTTTGAAATAAAAATTGTTATAAAAGAATAATTGTGTTGTTGGGAAAAAAGGAGTGGCGATCGGGAGTTGAACACTCGACCTCTCAAGGTACCCCCTTTTTTCCTACCTATCTATCCTCCTACCCCCTAACCAATTGTCCTATGTTATTCTTCGAGAGTATTGGTGGAAATTATGGGATAAGTGTTAGATTATTCTATTTTAATGTAAAATTAGAAACTGTTAGGACATATAAGTGTATTGTTTCTTACTAATGTGATTTTTATTTATTATTTAACATGAAATCATTAGTATGAAAATTATATTTGTATTAAAAGATTATTATGTTTTTTAAGTTTTGAAATATTTTTATTGATGTTTATTTTTAATTTTCAAAATCTAAAATACAATCTTTGTTTTACTCTATTATTAATTTTAATCTTATAAA
>MU226206.1:767505-783435 GCA_018584345.1 Thuja plicata
GTGAACCAGGGTATCCTACTGTGTTATCTATTTGATACTTTTATTTATAATTAATTTATGCAATTCAAATATCGGTAGCATGGTCTGAGAATCTGTTACTTTTCCTTTTGGGCTCTTAATTTGAGTTTAAAAACCATAGGGCTAATTGTATAAGTTGTTTAAAATTTAGTTTCAATTGGAATCCTATAGGATGATGGTCTCACTTTATAGGAGTGAGTTACCTTAAAACTGTCTCCGTCTATACGTAGGATTGATATAATTGACTCTATTCCCGATTTGGTATCAGGCACTGGTCTATTAGTCATTTGTTCTTTCTATAATTTACAAATATACCTATATCTTTCTCATAAAGTATTCAATTAGGTTTAGCATTATTTTTAAGCTTTAGATTAAGTTTCAAGCTATCTGACGATTAGGATTTAGGTTTATTTTCCTTCAAAGGATTGTTAATCCCTTTGGAAGGATTTGTTTTTGTTATACACGTATTTGTGTAGTTTGAAAGCACTTTTGATTCAGGCCTACCAACCTTGGCTCGATTGAGTTAGAATTGCAGAGGCACTTGTTTGTGCCTGTTAGTTGGCCTCAAAATGGTTTAGCATTTTTGTGCACCCACAAGTTTTATCTCATCCTGTTGTAGCTTGGACAAGTTCTCTTTGGTAGTTAGTAATAGCCCTCCGAAGGGGTTCTCTCAGAGATAGACAAGATCCTGTCAGTACAAACAACATCATATCAGTACTCTATCATCGAACAACTATAATACCCACTTGACCAAGTCAAGTTCAAACTTGGTGGGTGAAGGTCAACCTTGGTGGGTCGAGGCCGACCTTTTTGGGTCAGGGTCAACCTTTTTGGGTCAGGGTCGACCTTATTCCCAAAAAGGATGAGACCTTCCCAGCTATGGTCGACCTTAAAGGGTCAAGGTCAACATAACTGGGTCAGGGTCAACCTTTTTGATTCAAGGTTGACCTTCCATATAAAAACAAGGAACCTACTTTAGGAAGGAGTTGTCCACTAGCCAGGCGCTCTCTCAGGACCTCCATGCGGCTTGCTTGAATTTCTTCTCTCTTTGGCATTCTGCTTCTTTTTTCCAAACTCTGAAAATGGTAAGTATGAGAAGGAAAGTGTTTATTCCTCTTATTTTTAGTTGAAAATTAAGGTTTTATTAGGGTTTCATTTGAATTACCAAGGTTAAATTTGAATTTCCCTTTATATGCATTTAGATAAACATTCACTCTTTTCATCATAACTTGAGTTTGGTAGCTCTATTTTCAGTGTCATCAGTGGAATTGGAATCATGATTCAGATACCTAACCTATTATATAGGTTCAAGAAGGTTTAGAATCCTTCTAACTAGTTTAGGAAAATACTTTTCAATAAATTGCATATCTAGTGTATAGATGTAACATTATCACCCTGTTTCACCTTTCAGAATTAGTAATCCAAAACAAGGGGGGCATAAGGGGCTCTATGCACTTCTAAAATTCATCCTAGTAAGGTTTAGGTTCTCTATGGATTTTCATTAACCTTGTGTGTTTTAGGTTACGGGTACTAACAATTTCTTGCAGGATCTCCACGTTGAGGACTTGGCTATATCCTTTTTACTTTATGATGATTTCTTACTTTAGCTTGCATATTCACGTAGTATCATATCTAAGCTAAAGTGGGGGATAAATTTATCATCTTAAAATAGAAGTACTTCAATTTTGGAAGGTTTATCACCCTCTTTTAGTATAGTTGCATATTGTATTTTCATTTAGGATGCATCTGCACTTGATTCTGCATTTCTAGGTGAAATAGGGTTAGGATCCTATGGATCCTCCTTAATTTCCCTCTCTATGGCTTTATTTTTAGGTAGAACCTATGTATTGGCTCTCCTAATATTCATCATACCTCCTATATGGCCTTTGTACCTCTATCCAACACTCTGGTATGTTTTCTCATCTTCCTAGGTCCCCGACTTACCTAGGAATCCTATAGATTTCTCAAGGTGACCTGCCTAAAACCTCAGGTCAGGGTTGAAGTCGATTCTAACCTAGGTAAGAATTGAGGTTGACCTTGACCTAGGTCAAGGTTGAGGTCATCCTTGACCTAGGTCAATTTTGAGTTTTTCCTTGACCTAGGTCAAGGTCGAGGGTGACTTTGACCTCTATTGGGTGTTGGTCCCTGCATTCAGATCTAGAGCTTATCAGGGTTCTAAACTTGAAATAGGTCCCCGGGTCTGGACACAGAAGTGTTTTCTCTGATATTTGAATTAATACATCCCCTCCTTGGTTGGTGATTGTAATTAGACCATAATTCAAGGCAAATTTTGAATTGGGTCCCTTGCATTTCCCTAGGAGGCCTATATTGAGATCTCTATATAAACACTCTCGTTTGCCTTCATTCTTTCATGAGATGAAATCGTAAGATGATATGATGCAATTATGATTATGACATGATGATGATGTAAGAAAGCAAGAGGATGATATAGAAGGACAAGATATGATGATTCCTTAATTTACATATAAGAATTTTGTGGACAAAGCTATTGCGGAGCTTCTTTGGAGCAAGAGAGAGTTCTTCCTTCCTTCCCTCTTCTTGGATCCACCATTTTCAACATTCAAGTATTCAAAAGATACCATAATGGGGTAGCAACTACATATTGTGAGTTTGGTAGGAATACTTTAGCCTTGGGGTCTTGGTATGATTTCTTTATCATATTCAAATCTATGTATTTCTCTCTCATTTTCAATTCATGTTAGGATTTTAATCTAGAGGATTAGATGTTGGCATTATGTTGGTAAACAAATTGTTCTTTTCAATTTAACTCTTAAATGCCCAAATCTATGAGAAATAATTTGGTACCAACAGTTGGATAATCTATCACTAGATTGATAGATTTCCTTTGAATTGAAAGGTACAGCTCCCTTATGAATGGTATTCAATGAATTTGGTTTATTCCTAAACTAACTAGGTATGTTCTTAACCTGAGAACGGAAGAGGAAAACCAAGCCAGCCCTAGACTAAACTAACTCGAGCAGTGAATTCAACCCTAAACCTAGCCAACTCCAAGAAACACACTTCATATGACTTCCCAGCATTGGTAATGCAGAAATGAATACTATAAATGTAAATGCAATGAAACTAAAATGAAAAGAAGATCAAATTTTTTGATCCCTGCAAAGTGAATGGATGAAATACTCATATTCACAACCTATTCCCCATTTAATTCCAAGATGCAAGACGATGTTTACAATACAAATGCAACAATTCTCAGATTGCATACAATCAAAGAAATTAATACTCAAACTCTCAGATTTGATGTAAAACTCCCTTTTATTATAAACATAAATAACAATACTCAGACCATTATAAGTTCACAACTTGTCTGCTAAATACATTCCAAAAATCTAAACATTTAATCTCCTAATGCAAATACAATGAAAAAATAAATGCTCTCCTCTCCACAATAGCACTCTATCACTGGCGGCCAAGAATAATCTCTAATCCATCTTAGAATTTACAATAAATATTGTCCTCATAGAAACTATTCAATTTCTCTCTCGGTGACTTTTCAGTTACTAAAACTAACTTTTTAGTTTTTGACTTATGACTTTTCACATTTTACCTCTTCATAGCTTTCAAGTTTCTCTTCCATATTTAAACCCATTTTGAATATTTCCAAAACTTTGCTTTTCATGCAGCATCAATTGAAACCTTTCAAATTCATATATATATATATATATATATATCATTTAAATGATATTTCTTTTTGAGAGAAGACCTGCCATCTATCTCTATATCTTCAGATGCTTTCACTGACTCCACTATAACCCCAGTAACTGCTAGATGGCTGCCACAACAATCTACAACTTCTTGACAATAGGATGTAAGTGTAAGAAAGTTCTTCATCGAAAGTGACATGTGGAAAATAGTTTGGCATCTGCCATAGAGTCTTTTGACACTTAACCATTATCATCAACTCCATAATCTTTCAATTTTTTTTATCATCAATAGGATTTTGATGACTCTTCAACTCATTCATATCACTTTGTATTAGTCAATCATTATTAGAAGGGACTTCACTTATGGGCGCCTCATTATTGGCTTAGCTTACAAATTGAGCATTCATCATGCACTTGCTGAGTGTTCATGTTTCTCAACATTTCTTCCCGGAGATGGAAGTCACTTCATTGTTATGGAATGGATGTCTATTCCAATAGTCAACTTTTCTACCAAATGAGAAATCAAAGGCTCTTTCCACCGAGCTTTCCATTTCCATGCTCATGGTGATCATATTCGAGTTCTCCTTGTTCATTGCAGACTTTATTTTGGCTTTGAATTCACACTAACCTCAATGGACTTTCCTCCTTGTAATGAATGCCTAGCACCGCTTAAAACAAAACCAAGTTGAGCTCATTCAATATGTCTATGAAGCTCAGGTAACTCAACCATGTCCACTTACGTGATCATAGTCATCATGATAGCCTTGGCATGCTCTATCTGTAAGAGTGCCTTGCCTATGGTCAAGCTCATCTTGATCGGCACTATCAGGTCCATTTGGGCTATAGAGTCGATGTCATTCACTCTATTGGGACTCCTCTATTTGGCTTCTTAACTCTGTCCTTTCTTCGCTGAAACTAGTCGTGGTGCTCTTGTATGATTTGAGCGGTATTCATATCAGCACTGAATCTACTATTCACTATTTCTATTGTGCATCCAATCAAATCTTCCTTCTTTCTATCACATTCAACATTCAATCCTTCCACCGATTTTGGGTATCTTGTTCATCATTACTACCTGAGCCGGCCTAGTGATGTTCTCAAGCGCTCCCAACATATAATCATTCTTAGTAATGTGATATTTGAATGATTCTTGCAAGTGTCTTCTCACACCAATTCATTATCAACATAGAACTCCCTATCTTCTTTGTCTCGATTGGGGATTATGTGCTCTCATCACGTATGCCTTTCAATAATCTCCATGGCTCCTTGTGACTCCTCAATTACCAGCTTCCATAATGGTGTCTCTGTTACTAAGTTCATGCCGAGAGGTAGTTCGATGACTTATTCATTCATCACATTCGGTCTTTCATTTGCCTCTTTATCATCTCATGATCTTTGAAATGTGAAATCTCCACTTCTTCCATACGAGCACATACAGGAATACATTATGGACTTGGTTCTTTGTCTCCATTGGGGGATTCCTATGCATGATCCACCACCACAGTCCAAGCATCATGGTATGGTTCTCAGGCACTTTTATGCACTGGGTCGAATGCACAACATTAAACACAGAGTGCCAACATCTTTGGTCTTCATTTCATGCTTCTCAAAACAATGTCATTGAATTTTCATGTTTCTTCCACAAGTTCGAGCTTGACATTGGCCTCTCAAGATCCCTATTAATGCTTGGACATTATATCAGACTTTTAAAAGTGTCACGTGTTGAGAAGAGTCAAATGAGCACAAGGAAATGATATCCTCAAACTTTCAGGCCTCTAATTCAAATAATGATTTCACTTTCGATGGAAACTACTATTCCCATCTTAAGCCATTTTTGAGTTTTTGTATGTACAATATTAATCGATTTTCTCATGTCTATCACATTTAGTCCGATGGAATCCCACTTGCTTGTCAAGCTTGGCATTCTATCTGAAACGCCTTCTAGCACATTTTACATTTTCACACTTGTTTCCCTAGCGGAAAATGATAATTTGGCTTCTCCGGTGGAGAATGACTAGAGGAGTACATTTTCTGCCGCCTCTTGGTGGAAAACTCATTTTTGGGTGTGAAAAATGCATCAATTTTTTAATTTTCCGCTTCACCTCTTGACTTGAATCTCTGACATGGAATTTTTCATTCACCATCACTCAGGATTTTTACATTGCTTGAGAGTTTTTAGCAATATTTTGATTTTGAATGTCCCAAGCTTTATGTCATAATTCGCAATTCACTTCTTCAAAGTTTTCCATATTTGCTTCTCTTTTGGTGTGAACATATACCACATTCCATTTGTAGTAAGGATGGAATCTTTCTCCAATCTTTTCATCCCTGTATATAGTAGTACTCAACAAAATAGATGTCTAGTATGTCGATTTGAAATAAGGGAAATTCAAACACCAATATCTTCTAGATTGGTGTTTGATAACGTATCTATCCATTCGCGAAAATCCTCCAAAGTTTTCTCCCATAGAAAAGATCTACCATAAAGGAGCTATGTTAGATTCCTGACATACACAACTACTCAGCCACTTAGATACACAAAAAGGGCTCTTTAACATAGATTATCACTTAGCCTCCATGATTCACTGAGAACATCAAGTAACCAATGCAATGAAAAATCCTGGCAACGCCATTATGTTTTCCCCGGTCAGATTAATGAGATACGGTGACACTGAGATTCACATCATGAAGATATGGATTGAAATTCACATAGTTTTTAGATTCTTTCAGTATAAGAACTACGATTCTCTTGTCATGCTTTTCATCCTCCTTCATTTTCTACTAACCCAACTAACCAAGGTGCCACAACTTTCCATCTTTACCATATACTGAGCATTCTCCATACAAGCAGTCAACTATTTGGGTTTTAATATCTCTGTGAAGATAAGATAAAGATAATAGGTTCTTGTAATCGAACACCGAAACACAACATGTTTTTCACCATAGTTTATTTCACCAAGAACCTTCAACATTAACACTTGTCTCCTTGTACTCATATTATCATGTCACATGCATTCAAAATCCTTTGTTTGGATGAAAACTCCCCAAGTGTCAATTTTTATTTCCGTGCTTTACATGCATGATTTAAAGTCTTCTCTGTATTAAAGACTTCTGAATTTTGAAACAATTCCACCTCCATAAAACATTATTAGAGGAAAAAAATCTGGAACACATTAGGGGGATCTAGCATGGGGGGTGACTTTAAAGTTTTAAGAATGGTGTACTAAAAGTGCGCCTATACATTACACATTCAAAGCTCTTTCTAGGAGCAACACACACACATACATTCTACTATATTCATCTATTCATGGAGGTGGAGACCACAAAAATGGGGGTTTGACTAAGGCAAAACCCTATATAGCCACCCCAAAACCCCTTTTTTAGATATTTGCAGGTGTTGTTTCAGGAGTTGTAGGATCAGGATAGTGAGTTGGAGTGTAGATTTAGATACCCTTTTTGGAAAACTATCAGGATCCAAAAATAGATTTTCTATCAGATATTTTTGAGGTCGATTCTGCCCTAGGTCAGAATTAGAAATTTTGGGTCAATGGTGACATTGACTTGAGGGTCAAAATCAGAACTGTGTTAGATCGGAAAAAGATTTCTAGGTTTTGTCCGTCTCTGCATTTTTGTTCCAAATCCGGTCTCAGATTTTACAAAAACTCAACACAGGCATTAGAAAAAAGGTATTTCCAGATCTGCTATGATGTGAGGTGGGTATTTTACTCCATTATTCTTTACAAGTGTTTCCAAGCTTTACATTCCTTATCATAACAATTAAATTTAAATGGTTGAATATGGCTTAGGGTCTCTTTCATATGCAAATATCCATTGTGCAAACCCTATTTAAAAGACCATCCAAATTTACCCTTTACAGTTAGCCATCAGATACAAATCATGAGGTAGTGATGGTTATTCTAGTATGGGTAGAAAGTTGTGTTATTCTAGAAATCCATAGGATAGGACACTTTTTGATCATGCTAGTATGTGTGGTAAATTGTGTTATACTAGATGGCCATATGATATGGTGGTTTCATATTACATTGGTACAAGTAGAAAATTGTTTTATATTATAAATTCATATGATATGGGAAAATATTTTCTAGTGGTTTGGCCCCCATGAAGGTAGATGCAATAGCTTTTTTTTAGAATTTTGGAAATGCAAGTAATGTAGACATAATAACCCCCTTAAAATGGAACATGTTGGTCAAAGGGGAAAACAATTCATTTAAGGAGACAAAAGATGTTTTGGCATCTCAATATAGAAATAGGTTTCCATGGAATACTACCCTAAAATAGGTGGGACATGAAACCCACAACATCAAAAAACAAAGAGAGGGGAATTTGATTATTTGCATTAGGACCCATAGTAGTGAAATATTTTTAGTATATAGTTGCATATGGGTGTTTAATCTTGGTTCCAAAGTTTTCAAATTTGAAGAGTGCATCAAGACAAAGATATAATAAAAGTTTGGATCAACTTGCAAGAAGGCCTAAATGCCCCTAATTCTTTGCATCATCCCTGAATGCCAAAAATTAAGATATGACAAATAGAAGAACAATATGACAAATAGAGGAATTGTACGACACTCAACCCCCTATTTCCAAGTACCAACAGATAAAATTGGGTCCTTTATAGGGAAACACCATTAAAATACAAGCATAGGGGAGCATAGATAAACACACTCCAATTTATAGATAAAGAACAAATAATTGCCTCAAAGATCCTCCAGTAAAAGGTTATCATCCTCCCAATCTTGATCATATGGGGAGGGAGGCTGAGAATAAAGAGAAATATCCACTAAAGGCAGCCCCAAGTGCCTCACCAATAGCCAAATCCAAGGATTTTTTCATCTCAATGTTCTCATCTAAAAGCTCCACTGAGGTGATGGTGAGGGACCATGTGAAGATTGCTATTAATACTAGAATTTCATCAAGTGAGTCAAACACGTGTCTCATAGAAAGTAGGAGACCCAAATCAAGGTAACGTGAGAGGAGTCACATTATTGACCTTTGTGAAAGGGGTGGTGAAAAAAATAGGAGAAGATAAAGCTTTCTACACAATGAGAAATGATGTAAACAAAGGATCCACTAGAATAAATTTATGACAACAAAACTTTGGCATAGGGCTCTGCTTGAACTTTCTGTTAAAAGATGGAGGAGATATCTTCTTTTCCATTTTAGTGTGCATGAGGAACCTAGGAAAGATAAGATGAGGATCGCTGGATGGCACAAGTTGGGAAAACATGGTTACATTAGAAACTACCTATGTATTCAATATGTTGACAACCTAGGAAAAATGTGGGATATTGAGAAGCAAGGTAATAAGCAGGGGTTCTGGAGATAGAGAGATGAAGATCAAGATATGTTTAGGGCTAGGCCCACTAATAACCCATAAAATAGTGGAAAACAAAACTTAGGATGAAGTAAGATGAGATAAAAATGTAGTAGGTGCAGATGCAAGTGGCATAGACATAGGGGCCAGTGACTCTCTCTCTCTTCCTTCATTATGACATCATTCTTTAAGGACCTCACTTGATGATGGTACTTATGCTTGCACAAAATTTGGTTCTGACACAATTTTGAACTATGATGAGAAGCATACAAAATCTCAATAACATCTTGCTACATGGGGAAGGCCTCTAATACTATGACTCGCAAAGAGGAAGGTGTTAGAATAATTTAGAATAAATAAGAGGGGGGTTGAATTAGTTATCCAAGGTCTAGATGTACCAATTAAACTTTCAAAAACTTCAACCAACTCAGATCCACTTGATCTCTATATCATATAATCAATAATATAAACTTGTAGTTTATTGTCCTACTATAATAAACTTGTAGAATATAAACTCTTAATAGTACAACACATCAAATAACATTCACACAAGTATGACACCAGGCTTTAACATGGAAACCCAATATGGTAAAAACCACCAGTAACATGCTACCAATTTTTCAGTCTTTTGAAGTGAGCTCTGTGAAAAGCCAACCGGTTAAAGGTTACAATACACATTGTTAAATGTGACCTGCTTAAAGGATTTAATCACTCTGTTAAAAGTGAGCCTTGTTAGAGGGTTTAGGCCATTTCATTATAATGTCACCTTGATTAAAGGATTTAACAATATGATTGTTAGGTCAACCTTGTTTAAAAGGATTTTGCAACTAATATAATGGTTAGAAAGTAACAACAAATTGTAATCTGAAACATACAACTCACTTTGCAAATATAGATCCAATTATAGCTCAAATGCTAATTCACTGACTGGCCTTCATTTTCATCTATATCACTCAGATCTACTTGGAAATCCTTCAAGAAATCACCACTGTGTAGTCCTATACTTCTCTCTTCAATGTTCTTTTCCTACTGCTTAGATTTTTCCAATCAACTGAATTAACCTCATACCACACACACACATAACCTACAATTAGGTTAATCTTATACCTCTGTGATCATGTAGCTTGATCTATTGCCCCTTAATCATCATCGTAGATCTTAGGGTTTGGTCATATCCAACAAATCCTTCCAACATTTTGTTTCCATCTACATTGTAGAATACATCCTAAAACTCCTTCTTGAATCCATACATAAAATGGTTAAACATATATTAAATTCTCATTTAATTCTCCATAACAATCATCCTTATCTTAAATAAGCTTCACATATCCCAAGAAGATCAACTATGTCAACTAGGATCTCAAATCTCTCTCAAACTTTCCAAATACTGACACTCGGTAAATACTGAGTTCTTCCGCTCGGTCATCACTATATAACTCGTTAATTCTTAGACACTTGGAAAATACTGATGCTTGGTCGACACTAAATTTTCTCATCACATACTGGTGCTCGGTCAAAACTCACATCACTTGGCACAAACTTAGTTTCTTAATCTTCTACTCTATTACTCGGTCAAGACTAATCTTGTAGTCATCCAAAATTCACTTAGACTTAAGATAAACAATATATTACCTTGTCAAGGTGTGATCTCATCAAGTACCCATTGTATTTTCACATAACTCAACCATTTCACCAGGTCTTATTGTTATCTCTCCTTTTCAAATCTTCATCAATCAATTGATATGGCACTTTACAAGATAGAAATTGTCTTATAAGTTAAGGTTTGACATCAATGGAAATACAACAATTTTTTCAATTGTAGTTTCCAACATAAGGGCCCACCAATAAAGTAGGAGGTTTTATAAAGTAGGAACTACATTCATGAGAACCCATCTTTTTTTTCTCTAGGAGCAGTTAGGGGAACATGGGATACCCTTAGAGGCTAGGAGGTAGGTGCAAATGGAGATGAATGAACACACAATTACCTCTTAGCCTTACCATAAATAACAGGTTGAGAGATGACCATGAGGATGGGGAAATCAAATGGAGTGAAAACCTTTGAATTTTTTTTAGCATGGGTGCCTTTGCTTTATTTTTTCTAGGTGTAGTCACACAAACAAGAGGCACCAATAGAGACTACAAATTCTTTGATAGACAGGGAGGTTTAACCTAAGGAACATGCTTGTCTCTAGCCCTTGATGATGTAGGAATATAAGGAGGAGTGTGTTGCAAAGTAGGGGTAGGATAAGGCACATGAACATAATAAAGAGGACCCATGGGTGCTAAAAATTTCTATGAATTTTTTGCAGTTTTATAATTATTATATGATTTGAACAAGAAATCCTCCCAAGGAAGAAAAATACCTACCTAAGTAGGCTAGGAAAAATCCAAAAGAAATCCACCTTGTGATACCAAGGGTTGATATCCAACATCCTAAATAGTGTGCACAATACTCTCATGGGAAAAATTTAAGCATTTTTTAACCATTGAGGGGACCACTCCATGGAGACCAGCAAGGGGATGCCTAGATTTACTTAAAAGGGGTCCAACTCAGGAATGAAAAAAAAATCATAGAGGTTTCTGTGGGTTCCACAAGGGCCATAGGAGTGGTAGATCTAAAAGGGGAAAGGGATAGCCCATTGTGTGTTTGGATGGTGGGATTGCACTCACCATATCTAGCATGATACAACCCATTAACAAAGATGTACTCCTTTGTAATGACATCGAATCTACACATTGGATCAACCATAAAACTTCTTACAATATTTTTGTTGATTTTTGTAGGGATGTATAAGAGAGAAGGCTCTTTGCAGTAGGGTGAATCCAAAGGTGTAAATGATATATCTATATTATGTGTCCTTTGTTTAGGGTGCAAGGTAGGAGTGATAGTCACCATGTTCACAAATAGGCTATCACTCAATGAAGGGGGAGAATATGACAATGCAAAAATGAATTTTTATTTTGGTTCACATCTAGTTCAAAAATTTATGAAGAAGGGCATTCTTCACCCTTGAGATTGATGGAATCCCAAGGGACGAATAGACTCTCGTGCCACCTCACTTTACTAAAACTCATGTGAGCTAGGGAGACCAATGCATTAAAATAAGAATAATCTTAATTTAAATGAAAAATACTTAAATATAAATAAATTTATGCTATATAAAGATAAAAATATTTAGTCTATTGGAAATAGAAATGCAATTGGTCAAGATTGTTTAGTCAACTTTGTTAACTCATTATCTTGGATGCTTGCATGAGTTTAGGACTACGATGTGGAATTAGGACACTAGTGTGACATGCGTGAATCTTGCATGGACAAAGTACAAAAATAAAACCAAAAAGTGTAGAACCAATGGTTATGCTAATAAATTAAAAATTTTAAAGCACATAAATAATAGAAAGAAAATTAGGAGATGAAAAAAACTACTTTAGAGCTAATGAAAGGAGAAAGAGATCTTACAACATAAAAGGTAAAACAATTTGAAAGAAGCTACACCATTATTTCCATCAAACTTGCACACATGATGAAAAAAAAGTATTGGATTGTTTGTATAAGAGGCCTTCCAAAGTTAGACCCTTAGTTTAGTATTTCCACCTTAACAGACAACCAATATATGATCTATGATAAAAAAAAATATAAACCAATAAATGATAATGATAATGAACAAAGAGAATTTTTTATTGTCAAGATGCTATGATATACTAATCAAATGAGAGTAAACATGTGCGAGATCACCCCTCTTCAAAACCAAAAATCCTAGGCTTGATGGATTCAAGGTGAAAGCGAGTGTGTGTGTGATGGAAGATGGTAGTGCAGTGATGTGAGATGATTAACAAGTTGAAAGGAGTCATGAGAGATATTTTAATGATTAAGAGAGAACCAATAATATACAAGAAGTTGATTCAAATGACCAAGAGTCTAAGAGAGGGAAAATGTGGCCAAAATTGAGAGTTTAAACAAGCTAGGAGGAATCATGATGTTGGTGACATACTAAGTGATGCATTACACTACCAAAAAAATATGTGAAATATCCCAATAACCACCTTTGGTTTTCAAATTTATGATATGAGTGTACATTGCATGAAGTTCTATACAACACGCATGCATCCTAAAGATAAAAGGGGATGGTATGAAAAGAAGGATGAGATGGAGCCTTAGGTAGAAATGTGATTTTGGATAAAGTAGAGGCATTATGAAATGAAGAATTGTGTGGGGTGACATTTTAAAAAATATAACATCATCATGTCACTAATAAAATTTAGCCTAATTTTGGACGCGCAGTGGTCAATTTTGCGACTCAAAAATGTAGAACATTCGACCAATGTTGTCGTAAAACTTTGTCTGTTGAAGTAATTGATGACTAAAATATTAGTTGGAATATTGACGACCCAATGGTCAAAATAAAAGGGCTAAGTATTCAAGAATTGTAGGTGCCTTGCAGGACCAACACATTCCACAATTGGTCAAACTTACAACCAACGTACGGTGCGAATAGAGATATAAAGCGATGACAATGTTATATAGGCAACATCATAATCATCAAAAAACTATGGGTGGTCATCGGTATACCTACGACTATACGATGATCAATTCATCGCTTATATAGCTTTCTCGTCGATTATGAAACCAAATAAGGTCAAAATATCCATGACCTATTTTTTTTTTAAATAAATTTTTATGCTACTATTATTTATCGTTTATAGTTGTAGTCATATGATTTCCACCTATAAAGATATTTTTCTTAACTTCTAATATCAATGTGTGACTTTATTTCCTCGACATTGAGGATTAAACTCCATGATCCATCATTAGGAAGAAGAGAGCAAGTTGAGAAATGAGATCAAACTCTCATATTATAATGTCTTGTTCTCTTCTTCCTATTGATAGATCATAAAATTTGATCCAAAAAATCAAAGAAATAAACTCAAACAATTAATATAAAAAACTAAGCATTATTATTATTTATAATGTTTTTATTCCTACAATTCATTCAAAATAACTTTCCCAAGGTCATGTGCCCTTGGAAACTTATTTGATTGTGACTACTTGTTTGTTGTTTGGGCTATAAGTACGAGTAGGCATATGGTACTTCTTTTTCCATAGGCATCTGCTATAACATGCACTAAGAGTAGGTGAGAATGTGTATGAGAAGGAATCAACAATTACATGGCAACTCTAAGCACTGAGCTACCTAGATATGACATAGATGAAATTAATAAAAAATTACTTTAAAATTGAATCAATTGTACTTAGTATTTGATGTTACGTACAAAGGGAATCAGAAGAGATCACACAAATCAAGGTACCTTTTTTATGGGACATTTAAATATCTATTTGAATATGCCCATTATGACATTTTCTGATTCAAACTTTCTGTCACATTTTCTTGGTTCAACTTTCTCCTTTTGAACAAGGTAGATTATAGATTAGACCATCTCAATGTATTGCATACAAAGTTCCTCAGACTACTCAAATTTCTAAGAGTTTATTGTTTTCTTACTGTCTAATAATCCCAATACAAAATGAGCAGGGAAGGAAAAGGATGAAACATTTGGTTACTAAGTAACCATATGTATTTTAAAACATGCATTATACGGGCAGAGGAGACCTAGAGGTGTACGGACAAAATAGTGGATTAAAAAAAAATTAGTTTTCTTCAAATCCTTGAAGTCTATTAGCATATTTGTTTAGTGTTTTGATTGAAACAAGACTACAATGGATTTAATAAGCTTTGTACATTCGTTTGATACACTTTTGAATGCTTTGAGTAACATTTGGTCTTGTTGTTCTGTACATTTTCAAATTTTGACAGTCACAGTTTGAAGTTTCTAGCAAGTATTCTAATTTATTCTTAGAAAATGATCATCCCATGAATTATTAAGGCCTTGACTTCATGGGATGATGTCTATTTTAAATGTATCCTACTTTTCTAACAATTCATGTGAAGGAGTAATGAAACAGGTGATCACCATTGATTTGTTGAAGGAAAAACAAGGGTTTTGCTTGGTATAGTATTATAGCAAGCAATCTGCCTTAATAAGCAGTACATTTTATGATTGGAAGTGACTTACAATGATGAATGATAGTTGAATCAAGTGGAAATCGAGTGCAGGGGCACTTGGAGATAAGACATTGAGGAATCCCTAGAAATAAGGGTTTGTAAGGAGTAATTTGGGGTTTTTGATGTTGCAAGAGGTCTGGATCTAATTGCTTGGGGATTTGGGCACTTGGAATCAAAATAAGGGATTGTTCAGGAGTTGAGATCTTGGGGATGAATTTAACCTATATTTTCTCCCTTAAATTTCCACTTTTGTGCAAAATTGCAGGGTACAGTGTCCTGACAGTGGTATTTGGTCCAAAACAACAAAGTAAATGCTTGTGGGATGTGTTGGAGCTCTAAATTTTTGGCAAAATTTGAAGTCCTATATTGTGATAAAAATCTTAAAAAATGACATCCTAAACTCCATGCCCAATAATTGATGATATGATGGAGTACATAAAATGATATACAAAAATATTTTACTTTTCAATTAAAATTTGAGGGATTAAGGAAGGAATCTTTGTGACAGGAACAATCAAAATTCTGTAAGCGAAGGTTTTAGAGATGCTAGAATTTTGATCTTCTATAAAGATGATATCGATAGAGAATGAAAATGATCAAACATTGAAAATATAAAATAGACCCAGTTCAGAAAATTACATTTCCTACCTCCAATAAAAATCTCATGTTCATACAATCTATTTTAGATTTTCTACCAAAGCCAAATCTGAAAGATAGGTAGTTATTAGTTAGTTTGTTGATTAGTTTTTTCAAAAGAAGTTTTTAAATTTTAACATACAGTGGTGTCTCTTCACCCTAAAGGGGTTTGAAAACTATTCATCCATATATA